>JAUCMT010000024.1:8991229-9010582 GCA_032357475.1 Enteromius thamalakanensis | reverse complement strand
AATGTATTAAAAACATACTAGTTGAATTTCAAGTATATTTTAAATGCATTAAATACTACGTCTTTTTCACCTGGGTATATTAATGAAAGAGACATCCCTTATACATATTGTCTGTGTATAAGGGTACACAAGATAAATAAACTACCTTATGTTTAATACACTACTTTATGTTTTAAAATTATTCAGTCTTTTTTTATATTATTCTAAGACCTAGCCACATGATCATAAATAGCCAAATAACTTCATAACTACTCTTCATTGACAGTCTTGTGGCAGTAGTGGACATTGTTAAACTCTTGAACTAACGTTCCCTTCCCACAAGTAACTTTCAAGGTTATAAAAATGCATGTGTCTTTTGGTCTATTCACCTTCTTCGTATCTCTCGCAGTTTTTGTAATTCTTTCAATCATTCTCATCCCTCTCTCTTTTTGTCTGACTTTATTAGTCTGTCTCAGAATGGCTGTTTTAATATCTGTGCTTTTATTCTCTGTCTCACTCTCATACTCAGACTGACTCTCTCCGTCTTCCTGCGCTCGTGTTCAGGGCTGCTTTTTTTTTTTTTTATTTACATTAGCCTGGCCGAAAGGCATTGTAGGAAGTTTCAAAACCAGGAGCGCCACAATGGCTCCTTTAAGCTGCCACCCAAAAGCCGTTTGCAGTCATAGCTAAGAGGATTTGTGACGCGTCTGTGTATCAGCCTCTTCAGAAATAACAGAGCCACTTTCCTCAAGCTTTGGACAAAAGTCAAGCACCACTAAGCGGAGAGCAGAAGAGAGAAAGAGAGAGAGAACATTTAGATATATATTAAAAAAAATGTAATATCAACCTTTTTGAAGGTCCATCCAGTTGTATAATGTCCATACAGTTGTACAATTTTCATTTGAGTTACTGTATTTTCTGTATAGCGTGGTACTGACACTGATCATTATATCAAGTTTACTAAATGACAGTGCAAGGGCCTTGAATCAGAAGACCTTCAACATCATTATTTAACTTATTTAACAAACATATTTCAAGCCCGATCTTACCTCAATTCATATATATTTTATGAGGTAGCTAATTTGTACAAATTCGTACGACCTCACAACAATTTTTGCTAAATTGTACGTATTTTACGAGTTGCCAATTCATATGAATTCGTACACCTAACCCTGCCTAAACCAACATGTCATGGGGTTTTAGACAAATCCTACAAAGTTGTACAAATTATCACATACAGTATGTATGAATCGGTCGTTAGACTGTTGATATTTCTTACCCCCTTCTGTTCTAAATATCGGCGTTCATCCAGGTTTTATTTTCGCTTGTCCACTCAGCTCTGTTTAGATCTAACACCAGCGATTTCTCCCTCTTCACATTCCGCAATGTCCTTTTATGATGCAAATGCTGAGATTGACATCCTATTTTGGTTGCATCTGAGAGTGCCAAATTTCTGATTAGCTGCCGCATTTAAATTTGATTTAATCTGGGTCAATTTGCAGAAGAGTTAAGATGCCAAAGCACTTTTTCTTCCAAGCTCATGGGTATGAGGGCTTTTAGGCGTTCTTTCTTTCTTTCTTTCTTTCTTTCTTTCTTTCTTTCTTTCTTTCTTTCTTTCTTTCTTTCTTTTTTTCTTTCTTTCACAACCAGATTTAATTGTTCAATCCACTTCAATTTCTAAAATGAAACAATTCATTTGTGTTGGGTCAACATTACTAAGTTTTGTTGAATTAAATTGAACTAAAATTATTGTTGAAATAAAGTTATTGCCAGGATCAGCTGGTTGCGCCAGCACAGCCCTGGATGGCACTCCAGCTCTCTATGAACTGTGTTTGTGTTTTGTGTCTGTTTTCATATTTGGACTCCATTTCCCAGAATGCACCTCTCCCCACAGCTGTTACTAGTTGGGTTCAATTATTCAATCAGTACCACCTGTATACTGTATATACCAGTCTGTTTGTTTGTCTGTCACAGTTTATTTACATCGTCAACCTGGACGAAGCAAGGAATATGTATTGCCTCGTCAGCCGTATCTAATTTAGTCCTTGGTGATGAGGAAACATTAAAAGGATTTTACATGTCTGGCGACCTACCCGCAGAAGACCCCAACTGGCCTTTGGAAAGGCTTATTGACTTTGTGTTAGACTTTCGTGGGTCATCCTACACCGTAGAAGAGGAGGAGGAGCATGTACAGGCACGCCGTTCTGCGAGGAGTAAGCACCGCCCTGCAAATGTGGAAGGGAACCTGTGGACCGGCACTCGCTGTGCCATTCGGCGTACGCCATTCAAACACAAAATGGCGGCCGGAGCAGTGAATGTCATTCTGGCAGCGAGGTTGCCAGTGCTGCACAAAACCCCCGCGGTGCATACTTCGGCAGTACGGTTGCCAGGTCTTTCAGAAACCCCCGCGGTTTACAGCCAGAGAGGCTGTTTCAAGCTCGGTCAGTCCCAGTGATACAGCCAGGAGTGCTGTATCATGTCCAGTCTGTTTCGGTTATGCAGTCAATCGAGCCACTGAAGGTCCTTACTGTCTCTAGCCCGCAAATAACGGGTCCTACTCCCGATACACGGTACGAGGAGCCATGTATTGTCAAGTCGGTCCCAGTTGTTCAGCCTGACGAGTTTCTGAAGGTCCTCGCGGTTTCCTAGCCCGCACGTAACGGGTCTCAACCCCCGTAGCGTGGTACGAGGAGCCGTGTCCAGTCATGTTGGTTTGTGATCTGGACCCAAGTTGGCAGGATCCGCCCGAGCCTGATTGGTTGGTAAAAGCTTTTAGGCTCCATGTCCAGAACCCCCGGAACCTGTGTGTGGCTCGGAGACCCCATCAGATCCGCCAGAGGCTGCACTACCTCTGGAGATGTCGGTTCCAGCTGTAGAGTCTCCAGAGGCTTCACTGGTGGCTGCTCAACCCATGAAGGTCACTGGTTCGTGGTTCGGTCACAGTTGGTCCAGTCTCAAAGGGCACAAGCTCAGTTGGCTCAGCTCAAGAGGGCGCATTCACTGTTTTTCTGGTCTCAGAGGGCGCATACTCAGTCTGTCTGGTCTCGAAGGATGCACTCACTGTTGGTCAGGTTTCAAAGGGCGTTGGCGGAGGATGGTTGGTACACGAGGGCGCAAAGTCAGTCTGGAGGCCCCAAGAGGGCTCTGTCACTTCCTGGTTGAACCAGAGGGGTTCTGATGCCATCCGCTTCGCCCGGGAAGATGGCCTTGCTGTCCGTTTCGCATTCCTTCCATCAGCGCCGTGCCAGAGGACACTCAAACTGTCTGGTCGGCCCTGGAGGGCGGGGTCGTGGTCTGGTCAGCCTAGGAGGGCATTAGTCGTCTACCCCGCCCTGGAGGATGTCTCCCCCGCCTGTCCCACCCAGGTGGACTTCTCCGCCGTCACCCTGGAGGTCGTTCCATCAGGCTTCTAAGTCGGGAGCATCTGGAAGCCGCTCCTTAAATGGGGGACTATGTCAGGATCAGCTGGTTGTGCCAGCACAGCCCTGGATGGCACTCCAGATCTCTATGAACTGTGTTGGTGTTTTGTGTCTGTTTTCATATCTGGACTCCATTCCCCAGAATGCACCTCTCCCCACAGCTGTTACTAGTTAGGTTCAATTATTCAGTCAGTACCACCTGTATATATACCAGTCTGTTTGTTTGTCTGTCACGGTTCATTTACATCATCAACTTGGTTCCTGGATTTCCTTTCGTGTTCATTCGTGTCTTTGTTTTCTATTTTTTTTTGCCTTTTGGATTTATTCGTTGCCGACCTTCTGTCTGTACCCGTATTTTCCCTCTATCTTTTCCCCTGGACTGATTCACGGTATTTGAATATTGCTCTGTTATCTGGATTACACTACTGCCTATTCCTCCGCTACCCCATTTGCCGGCGATTGACCGTTTCTGTCTTGACTCTGAGCCTGTTAATAAACTTACTGCACATGAACTCGCATGCCTAGCATCCTCATTGTAACAGTTATGCAGTATTTCATGTTTTTGTTTGTTGAGAATCGCTGGTTAGTGTTTTATGTTTTATTGCGTTAGGAATTAGATATTTCCATTGTGTTTAAAGGTTGAGGACAGTTATTTGAACACAGATGAATGTTAAGCCTTGTGACTTGCTTGTCCATACATATATTAACGAAAAAGACCCCCCTTATACATAGTGTGTGTGTGTGTTACACTGTATAAGCCATTCATTTCTCTAAATTGACTCCACGACTATTAGACTTCAAAACCTTTTTTTTTTTACACATATGATGTTAATTTAAACATATAAAAGTAGTGTAGTTTGTTGATAGTGTGTATAATTTACACTGTTCCTCAGGCTTTTAAACAAGAAAAAAAATAATTAAAAAAGTTCTTCACAGCACTGTGATTTTCTTTATGTTTAATTTACACTGTATTGGATGTCTCATTCCTTTATTTCTGACTGAGTGTGGTTGTGCTGGCCGGGACTTATATCTGGAATGTGAATTTGTGTAGGAATGCCAGTATCGCAATAAAACTCTCTGACTCTGACGGCCCCAGAGCTCCAGGCCACGACATTAATCCTCATTTTCTCCATTCTTTCTTTTACTTTTGATTTCTCTCTCTCACTTTTTTCTCTCTCACTCTCGCCTTCTTCAGCCGGTTAAACAGAGCAGATGGCTGCAGTGGCCCGAGTCATCACAGCATTGACGTATGGACAGTCTGATCGAATTATTACAGCTCCTAGTTCATCACAGAACATGATGCCTGATATCTTCCTAGATATTTCCGAGACAACTATACATATTGCATGAATGTTGATATTGGGCTGGGTATATGTGGGTGTTTATTTTTCACTGCCTGTTTGTTACTTACTGTCACGATCTTTCCAATATTTTTACTTTTGTTCCATTTCTGATCGCTTGTGCATTATTTTTCATTTACTGTAGTATTCCAATGATCTGTTTATGATATTAAAGTCTTTGCAAAAATAGTTTCTGCAAATGCCCAGAATTTCATTTTCTGACATACAGTATTTCAGCTGCTTTTAATAGTCTTTTAAACAAATAATAAAATATACCAAGCATAGTTTATCATTTTGGGCATGTTTTGAGAATTCATACAAAGTGAAATTCTACATTTTGTTAAATATTTCCATCACCTACACCTATTATTTGCATATTTTGTCAGTGCATTAAGTGTCACACCTTATGATTCTGCTTTTTGTATCTCTTGTGTCTTCATCTACGCCCTCCTCTTCCTCGTTTCCTCTTTTCCCCCTTCCATATTGTGCAGCCGCTCCCAGTCTCTGCAGGAACCACAGGGGATCTTGTTTATTTACTCTCTTCTTGGGAATCAAAGCTGTCGCAATCACACGCTGCCAACTTTATGGCACTCCCAAACCCCCCCCCCCCCCCCCTCGTTCCCTGTTTTGTGTCTTCTTTTCCCCCAGACACTACGGCCTCCCACTTCCATCACTGGGGGGATTTGCATGGCGAAGGGCCGATGGCCGAGCGGGGCTCACCAGTCGCCCATAAAGCATGCGGAAGTCACGCATATGGAGTTTGTTGAGTGGAGTCGGTGACAGAGAATGAGCAGAAGTCCCGGCGGTGTTGATTTGTACTGTGGCAGGGACCCCCGTGCCTAATAAGACCTCAGTCTCTGCATAGTGTCTGACACCACCCTAATACAGCATATGGAAATGAGGCGTGCATATGGCTTACAGCTAGGTGAGATCTGACCCCCGCTACATAAATCTGTGCAGCGGTAGCATTGGGTTTGAGGGAGGGTTGTAAATCAGTCTCAGTAGATACGAGAATATTGCAATGTGGAGGTAACGCACACAAAGGTGGTTCTTCGCTTGTATATTTTATGTTTTGTGGCCCGTCGTTTCCATTTGTTTTCACATTCTCATTTGAAATCCTATCATGAGGCAGTAATAATGTGAGGATATGTGTGCGCTGGAGAGTGTGATAAAAAAAGAAAGATTTTGAGTTTGTTTGCATTAGCTCTGAAGTAGATGAATCACTATGTGTATTCTAGTGCTATATATTTGTGAATGTGTGTGATAAGGGTTTTCACAGAGGGCTAAGTGTGCTGCGTTGAGTTATGTATGTTTGGTTCAGGTTTAAGCTACATTAAGAATACAGAAAACAAGATTTCAGCAATATTGTGGTTTGTCACAATCAAAACAGATAAAGTGTATGGAGGTCCGTTTCCGCCACTGAATAAAAAATGTAAAAGGGAACTGATTTTATCTCTGAGTACTGACTGTTGTTTTTCCCGTAATTGGGAGTTTATATCTTGGAATTCTGACTTTATGTCTATGAATATGTCATACTACAAATTGAGGTTTGTAGATATAAACTCTAAATTGTGAGAGAAAAATATCAGATGAAAGAGATTTTGAGATAAAAAACCAAAACTGCAAAAAAAAAAATTTTAGGTAGTCACTTGGTTCTATCTATCATCGCTGATTTACTTTGAAAATATTGGAGTTTTTTCGTAGTAAGATTAGTATCATGCATTTGCAAATGTAGATGGGGTGCATTTTCGTTTAATATTGACTTTGCATGCAGTGCTCTTATTATCAGTCTCTGTTTACTTTGTTAAACCAGGTCCATTGCTTATTTCAACATGCTTTTTAGCTCAGTTTCATTTTCCTACATGATAGGATAACAAACATTCAGCTTGCTTATAGAGGTTGCTGTCCCTTTTGCTGCTCAGCCATCACAGCTAGTATACTATGTTAGAGCAAGACTGATGTGTATTTGTGTGTGTGTGTACTGTATGTGTTGGGATGGGGCCGCCCTGCAGCCCTGACATTGTGTGAGCTCTGATAGCGCTGTACGCTGGTGACCACTGATTCATCTGATGGCATCTGCCTCCAACGTGCCTACACACATTTTCACGTAGCTGCAGGGTCACAATCCTTGAATGTCAAAGATCTTTTAGCCTCTGTTCCTTCCAAAATATCATGAATAATGTCAGCCTTCACATTGGAGAATGTCCAAAAATCTAACAACTCGTCCCGACAGTCTTGAATTTATCACACGGGCGCCAGCATGACCCGTTACATAAATCAGATAGAAAAGTGCAGGGCTGGTCTCCGTCATTGATACCATATTGTCACAATCCGTCAGTGGCATCGGATATTCTGCTACACACTACTTTTTTGTGTCTGTCTTTCCTTGGATGTCTCATTTACAAAAAGTTATATGCTGAATTATTGAATTGGATTGACTTATTCTGATTAGAAAGGCATATATTTTGGACCAGTGCAAGTAACAGGTCAGGTGACATGGTTGCGCCTCTTCTATACGATTGTTCTCTCACTATTTTTAGCATTTAATTTGGATTAATTCATCGATGGGCTTCTCCATACATCACTGTAAAGGCAAAATGAAACAGATGGTCTCCCTCCCTTTCCCTCTTCTGCCATGTATTCAGGAGAAAACGGTGCCACCCGCAGTATCGATATTCACCAGCCGACGAGAAAGGCGGTCTAATTCTCCACTTTGAGTAAAGGTTTAGGTGTTAGGCGTTTGTGTTTTTCCCTGATGGGTGGTTTTTGTAAGCGAGTGCCTCTCCTCATCCGTCGTGGTTAGAAGAGTTAATGGACTAAATGCGAGAGAGGAGATAGGAATTCTCCTATTTTCTGCTTCCTACTGTTTTTCCCATTGCCTGGCCCGGGCTGTTAATTTAGGAGAGAACCAGATAAATTAGAGTCATGTGGTCATATGCGATATTTGTTTTTGCTACACAGCTGCAGGTACCCATAAAATGCTCTGAATTTATTTGATTTCGACAGAGGCCTCTCGCTCTAATTTACCAATCTCGTTGTTTCTCTTCGCACAACCAGAGCCGGCTAATTATTTTATCCCCTTAAAAAATAAACGTGTTTCTGAATCTCTTGTGTGGGTAACAGCCTTTGCAAATAGACGGGAGCAGGTTTCTTGATTTTCTCTCTATTGCTGACAATTTTCCTTCTCCTGGTTAACTCCCTGTGAAAGCAATTTGCCCCATACTCAGGAAAGGTAATGAGCAGATGGTACCATTGTAAATGATGATGCGCCCGTAATAAAGAGTTGATAAACACAGAATTACAACAGGGCGGTGGGCGCTAAATAGCACAGAAGTCTGCCGAGTGGCCTAGAATGCTCTGCGCTGCCCGTTGGCGCCCTGTGGCACACCTGAAACTTCCACTGCCGGCTTTCACTTTCTCTCCGTGACGATTGGTGGACATGTTGAATTGGTCATATCAGGGAGATTGGGATTTTCCATTTGATGAATTTTTCATTTGTATTTATTTATTTATTTTTTCTTAAAACTAAAAGAAACATAAAACAAAATAAAAAGTTCAGGGGTATGTATACTCTAATGCTCATTTTAAAGTTTAACCGTAACCAAATTAACTATTTGAAACAATTTGACAAAATCATGGAAAATGGGATATAAGAGTTGTAGGTAGGCTATACCCTAAAGTTATTTTCAAAGACTTGCCTACACACATTTAGAAAAGCAATTGGACTTATCATGGAAAATGTGGTTTTCTTTTTTTCGTTTTGAAATACAATTGAAGTTATGCCAGGAAAATCATGGAAAATAGAGTTTTCCTTTGAGGTGTTTAAGTAAATTTCAAAGAATAGCTTAAGAAATCATCAAAAAAAGGATACAGACAACATCAAGGAAAATCCTATTTTTATGATGTATTTATTTAGTAAGGTAAGGATTCTACATGTTAGTCTTAAAGTTACAGTACATACTCTTTAATGTTATGATGATAGACTAAACACTAAGGCTGCATTTATGTTTTAAATCACAAAACCTTGCATTTTAAAACACATAATGTTTACACCTGTAATTCATACTTCTCCAACGTTTACAACCCGAGAAAATGCTGCAGACCCTGATTTAGTTTGAAAACTCTGGGATTGCATTTCACTGTAAACGGACCAAAACAGAGACTTGATAGCATGGCTACCCTCATTCTCTCTCTATATCTTTGATGACAGTCTAAACAGTAACGTCATTCTATAGATATGTATTGTCAGAATGCCTAATTGACTGCTCAAAGCATTTAGGGCATCTACCTATACATATCTCTGGTTGTTCATGCATTAATGATCATGTGACTTTTTTTGACACGCAGTTAAAATCCCAGTGTAGACAAGAATCGTTTTCATATTTCAACACTGAAACTAAAAACGAACGTGTAAACAGGTCCTAAAATAAACTCGACTAGCATTATATATAGGGTACAAGAGTAAAGCATGAGTAGGGTAAAGCTGAGCAGACATTCACAGAGTAGGTGGGATTTGTCGGCCTCCGACAGCTGATGTTTCAGCCACATAAATTGCCGGCAGCTTATAAAATGTCATAAAGTTTCATTTTTAGTGAACAGTATGCTATAAACTTCAATGAGACCTGAAATGGCATTATACTTGGCTGCATCAATCACAGAGATGTTTTGGAGTACTGTCGAATGATTCAGGGAGCGTGGGAGTTCTCATTAAGCCACAAGTTGTGTGTTACAACATATGAATTTCAGTGAGTTTGACATGGTATTAACACCTTGGGTATATTTAGATATTTACATAAACAAGAAAATTGGGTATTTACAAGGAATGTAGAAAGTGTAGATGAGATCACAGAACAGACAGTACAGTGAATGAAGAGTCATCGGAGATGATTAGAAATATAATGGTAATGTTTTTGTCAGCTTCACCGTCCCTTAGCTGTATTTGCTGCGGAAGCGACCGCGACCACATACCCGTACAAGCTCAGACGTGAGAAACGTCTGTGTGTGGAAGCAAACATCTTTCTTTGAGGTATTTGCAATGTAGCGGAGGAGGGCTGGAGGCTGGAGGGCAGTTCAGTCTCTTTCATGTGCTGCTGCTTGGATCTTATGGCCTGGATCCCAGCTGAAACACTCGACATGTGTGGAGCTAAGTGCCCACTAATTTCCCTTTGGATCTCAGACCATGATGTTGAAGTGTCTGTCTCAGGGTGTGAGCGTGCGTGTGGATGTGTGTGTCCTTCCCTAAGCTCTCTCTTAGCAGGGGATTGCAGCCAGAGCCAATCATTCTGTGTGTCGCCCCTGCGCTGTTTGTACATCACTCCGCGGAGGCATTCAGATACCCATGTACCGTCCTCATTTATTTCTCGATCTATAATTCATGTATTTACTCGTTTGTTTGCCTACAGATATGACATGCTACTTATGTTTTCTGTTTGTAGAGATATATCAGAGATGTCCAAGAGAAAGATCTAAGTTGTTGCAAACGGAAGATGAAAACGCGTAGAGAGTGATTTTTGCATGAAAGGGTTTAAGACTGACCCAGAAGGCCACAGATCAGTGCATACATTAATGGATGTGTAACTCACTGTCCGGTCCTCATGCATATTACAGTGATCCAGAAGATAGAAGCAAAGCCCCAAACAGCATGCAGTGCTACAAGCACATTACTGAAGTTTTTGCCAAACTTCAAGTTTTGCTGCTTTCAAGACAGCCTTTACAGCAGATGATTTTTGCTCAAGTTTTAAAGATTTGCAGTGGCCTGCCATGGAGTTTAAGGGTGCTTATCACTTACTTAACGTAAAAAAACCTAAAGGTGCACCAGTTTTTATTTTATTTATGTTTTTAATTATTTTTAAATGCAACCACATCTATCTATCATTTGTCTTTTTTAAAGTTATAATTTGTTCTAATGATTTTTTACTTTGTTGTTATGAGCCGCCATGTTGAGATCACACGACGTTGCATTATTCCAGCAATCTCAGTATTATTTGACATTTTCACTTGAGGGATATGTTAAATTTAACAAACCAAAAATTTTGCTTTTAGATTAATCGGCATCTAAAAAGCCAAAATGTGACCTACATGCGCTGTACACTCTTAAAGGTGCTCTATGCGATGTTTCAGGAATTTAGCTCGATTTAATTTTTATCTTAAACTGTATGCATCACCCTTGATCGTCTTGCTGTCTGCCCTCTGAATACATTGGGAAAAAACCCGGTCTCGAAAGACAACACAGAGGCTGCAATACCGAAACAAACCCTATGGGCACAGGATGTTCACCACAACAAAAACAAACTTTGGCCAACTAGAGATGGGGTTTAATGCGCACAAATAAACTTTGTCCAACCAATCAGCAATGAGAGATGGGGTTTAATGTGCACAAACAAACCAATCAGTCTTTCTCAACTAAGAACCTTTTGTGAAACAGAAAGGTTTTAGACCAAAAAAGGTTATTCTATGGCAACGTGAAGCACCTTCATTTTTAAGAAAGTATCAGCTAGTGCAATGACAACAAAAAATGACTTCAGTGCACCTTTAGTGGAGTGAGTTAAACTCCTCTTCTTCAATATTAGTGACTAATATACAATGGTAGTGTTTTGGCAGCGTTCAGTCCCAGAAGATGTGCGAGATGCTTTAGAGTGTCTTGGTACCGTGTCAAGATCACACAGATGAATAAAAACAAGACCAATAACATCAGTCCCCGCTGGATTTCCTAAGGTCCATTAGCAGAGCTGGCCAGCTGTCAGTCCTTCCCTCTCTCTCCCAGCGAAGCAAATCACTAGGCAAAGTTTAATGCAATTAAAAGTGTGCGGCGTCCAGACCCTCGATTGGGCAGGTAGCCTGTGCCGGGGATCTGTAGCGCTGTGAGCCAGAGCCTGGCTACTAACAGTAATTAGCACATGCTAGTCATTAACAAGCATAGATCAGGCAGAAGCTCATGTGGCATGCTGCCATGGGGGTGATTCGGATGGGTCTGGTCCCCTCTCTCTCTCTCTCTCTCTCACTCACTCTATAACCAGTGTGACCATCGGCTCAACGAAAGTGGTGAAGCCCAGCCGCAGAGCCGACGGCCCCTCTCGCATGGCTTTCATTACTGAATTTCTGAAATCTGTGTAGATTTATGAAAATGACTTTTAAATGCAGCCAATCTCTTTGAGGGCTGAGGCCCCGGTCGGCCACGGAGGGGACCCCGCTGTGAGGTTTTAATGAAAGATCATAGTGGCCCTCCAAGACTGTCAGAGCCGCACACCCTGAAAAGCCCAAAATAATCTGTTTTACTTTTAATGGCAGCCATTTTATATTCATTAAGATCAAAATGCTGTTTTTTTGCAGGCAAATTGCAAAGCTATTCCACTCACAGCTTGAGAAGGCAGAGGCCCCACAGCTTTTTATCTTGCTCATAAGTAAGCATGGGCCTAATGTGTCTAATGTGCTTTGATGGTGCAGAGACCTTCACAGGTGGCGGAGGGAGGTAGTCATCAAACTCACAAGTCAAATCAAAATATCCACTTCTCCATCAGCTTGTTGCTCTCTCTCTCTTTTACATTTGTCTTCTTTCTTTCTCTCTCTTTTCTCACCGCTTTCTTTTTTTCTCTTTGTCTTCTCTCTTTTTTTAGCTATAATTCTCTTTCCTCTTGTGTCATCTTGCTTCCTTTTCATTCTCCCTTTCATTTTCATTTCCTTACCTTTCTTTCCTTTACCTTTTTTGTTGTTGTTGTTCTTTTTCTTTCTCTCGTCACATATCCTTCCCTTTTCTTTGCCTTTTTCCTCTTTCATTTTTGGCGTACTTTTTAATTTCCATGTTTGAATAATTTCCTCTCGTCCCGTCTCACTTCATCTCATCTACTTTCATTTTTTTGTTGCTTTCTGGTTTTTAAGTCTCACATTTTCACTGTTCCCTTTTTCTTTTTATCTTTTACTTTTTCTGTTTCCTCTCAATTTGCTTACATTTTATTTGCTTTAACGTTCCTTTCCTTTCCTTTCCTTTCCTTTCCTTTCCTTTCCTTTCCTTTCCTTTCCTTTCCTTTCCTTTCCTTTCCTTTCCTCTAGCCTCCTCCGCTCCTGTCCTCTCTCGTGTCTTTCTCTTAACTTTGTTCCAGGAGTTCATGCTCCATTTTTGCAGGTGCAAGAAGATATGATGATTGACTCTGACACATCTCTGTATAGTCGCATCAAACAGCCACCACTGTAGCACCGAAGATCTATATTTACCCCGTCAGCCTCCTTGTTATGGTAATTAGAAACATTCCTTCACTGGCACCCGTTAAATTCTAAATTAGCAATGACTTTAGACAATTTCCATGACAACTTGCTTTCACTGGTTTAAGTGTGATTGTAATAATGATTTTTCTCTGTTGTGGTGATGGCTATTGCTTTCATGGTCACTACAGTGTTCTTGGTTAAAGTTAGTCATTGACCTCATCACAAGAGGTCATGCTTATTTCTGCTGAACACATTTATATGGACCTTAGTGAAAGCCATCAACGCTGTTTGCATACTCTTGAGTTGTTTCTATCTTTTAAATACAAGTGCAATCTAATGTTGTCACTGACAAAAGTGAATATTTTATTCACTATAATTGTAGTGTGATCTTTAGCACTTGATAGCATGTGTTAAGTTACACTTGCAGTAGCCTCCGTCCTGCACACTTGAGTTTCTCCCATTGGCCAGCAGAAGGCACAGTTGTAGCATACCCAGATTTAAGAGGTGCACCCCTAAGAAGTCCAACCCCACCTTCTCAGCTTGAGGGTACCGAGTCCGGCCCGGTGACCAGACATGCTGGCTTCAAGCCCGCTTCACAGTCCCATTGGCTGCTGGGGAAATCCAGTTTGATTTCATGCCCCAATGTTAGGAAAACGAAGCAAAGAGCTTCTATGTGCAAGCTACCTCCAAACGTGAGTTTCTGTGAGTGTGTGTGTCTGGCATGGATAAGGGAATCTGATAACCTTCCTTATTTCTGTGGGTCTTAGGGGTGAGGTGAGTGTGTCGGGCCTTGCCAAGGCGCTGTTTAATGGGCCTCTGAAAACACTCAAAAGGCAGACACAAATGTGTGTACGGGCAGAGGGCCAGCACAGGCTCAGACGGGGGGCGCAGTGATCTCAAATGGGGGAAGGTTGTGAAGGAATGCTTAAGGACAAAACTGTTTGAAGGAGGAAGGTACGAAACAAGAGAAAACGGAAGGACTTCAGGAGAAACAGAAAACGAGGAACTGAGCAAGTCAATGGGCAGACAGTAGCAATAGAGAGATGGAGGAGGAAAGAAAGAAAGATCAAAGTGAAAGCAGAGGGAGATTAGGAGGAGGGAATAAAACGAGCGTCTGTGTGAGGGAGCAGAACACTTTCCCACCTGTCCAAATTTAGGTGAATAGTAAAGTAATTGGAGACAGATGTAATCAATTCGGGTCTCACATACTTCTGATAAAAAAAAAAATCCCATTTCGGCCTAATACTGTCTGTAATTTGATGAATAAATGAAAGTGGGTAAAAATGTATAGCATTAGTGGTGGCGCCAGTGTTTCATGAGCTTTGAAGGGGCACATTTCACCCACACAACAAAAGTTGTGGGTATAAAATGATGTTTTAGACAGCCTTAAAGTTGTTTCCTATGCTCACCAAGTCTGAGATCTTTTTTTTTTTCATTACAAAGACAGTAATATATTAACACTATTTTAACATATTTTCAAATGTAATTTATTTGTGTAATGGATAAGCTGATTTATAGGATGCCTAAAGTTTTTATTTTTCCTCAGAAAAGTTAAATGCACTCTATGATATTTCTCACATTATGCCATTAAAACTGAAGTAACAAAAATGCTCCTGAATATTTCAGTCGCTATATAAATAGTTCATTAAACAACTGAACAAAACTTTTTTTTTTTAATAGTTGTTTGATTTAGCGTTTTTTGCCAGTCAGAATTATTTATGACCAGGAAATGTTCTCAGTTTATTTGACAATGGCAAAAACTTCTTTTTTATGTTTTACTGTAACCCAAATTATTCATGTATATTGCTTTTTTTGTGTGCGTTTTTGTTTCTTTCATGGATATCTTTTTCTTCCAGGTTGCATTCGTTCTCCCAGTTTAATGTATTGCAGAAACAAGGGCTGTGCCATAAAATCATAGAGCACATACAAAAAAACTAAGCCATTTTTATCAATGCATGCAAAAGGATCTACATTACCGCCATATAAAGCAAAGGAGCCTTTGAAACAGTTTGAACAGTTGAAATTAAAAAATGAGCCCAGACCTAAACAAAACATAATATCTGTTTTGATGCAGAAATACTGAGACATTCGCATCCTCAGATTAAATATTAATAAAGTGCTGGTTTTTACGTATCCATAAAATGCATTATGTATTCTTTTTCTTCCATTCAAATCAGGAACGTAGTTGGAAAGAACAAGAGAGAGAGAGAGAAAGAGAGAGAGAGAGAAAAAAAAAAACTTTGAAAATTGAAAATGGTTGGATCAACTCTCCTCTCGCTCTGACACCAAAGCGAGATATGAGGTATAATAAGGCAGCTTTAATTATGAGCGGATGATTGTCGGAGAGCACCTTTCCTTTTGTCTCTCTTGTCTCACTTCCTATCTTGATAATAAGACCCAAGCAGGCAAAGTGTAAGCAAACCGCAAATAGATGCGTACACACAAAATCACTATTCACAAAGATGTATGAAAAACAACCTCCCCTTGTATATTATCTGAGTGTGTGTGTGTTTGTGTGGATAATGCAGCAGTGTTTTGACAATGGCTGTAAAGTGGAGCAAGTGTCGGGCCCTTGTGTGCAGGTCATCACTCCTAATGCAGAGCGTGTCATCAGTTCCCGGGACAACAGCAGAAATGATGTGGCCGATACATATGAAACAGGCATCATGCATAAGTCCCATGGCGGGAGTTAGGGAGGGGGAATAGAGAGGGACGACGGTGGCAGGGCCGGGGGGGTAAGGTGACGTTGCCACGGGGATATTGCTTCTCAGGGTCTTAGCTTAGATGGCTCTTCAACCCTGTTTATTATTCATGAGCTTTGGGGTGGTGTAATAAGCCACACCTCAACTGGGCAGCTGCGGCAGGTCTGCGCTAAGTGATGGATCGTGACAGCGCTGACGGAGAATATATCACCATTAAGATCAAATGCACCTCTCTAGCACACTTCAGAGCAACACACACACATACACACACAAAATACTGGATCGCTGCTATCGGACTCTATCAGTGTCATCAAAAAGAAAAAAAAAAATGCCAATGTCAATTCACTCCATATTAAAGAAGGTCACAAATAAACCTACTTTTGTGTTAGAGGCTGCATTCACATTAGAGAGGACAGTTTGAACAATCCTGTGAGTAGTGTTACTAAGGTAATCACAGTCACATTCAGAAAAACAGCATCATGTTGCTTTTTTACAACGGTTCAAAAAACAAAAAGTTAGTAAGCTTATATTTTAGAGTGGGGATTGTTGGTAAAGTAAGTAGTCTGTTTTTACTGTGTCAAGTTTAAATTGAATAGACTACAAACCAGTGGTGTTTAATTCCTTGATGAGTTAATGTTTATTAAAAATGCACTTTTGTTGAGTTAATGATTCATTGATCACATACTGAATACTATATACTTCTAAGCATATTCCAGAAATACTGCAGTATTCATGATTTGGTGTTTGCTACACATTTATTATATCGTGAATTCGCACACAATATAATAAACACACTTTTGGTGAAGTTTTTCACATGCTTTAATAGAAGAGTATTCTGACACACTTGTTTTGTTCATGAGTGAATTAGTCTATTTAACGAATTTATTTGGTTGAGTGAATGAACATTTAATTCAGCAATAAAGGAAGTCACTTTTAACGCTCCTGAAAAAATAAAAAATCTATGTTTTTGCACAAATCAAGTACACTAAGTAAATGGTTCAGATTACTGTATATACACATTATTTAAATGTCATTCAGACAATTAAATTTGAAGGCCAACTATTGGGTAACGCAATATATAAATGGTAATAAGACATTTTCTAAAAAAAATAAATAAAAATTCTTCCAAAAGTACATTGTAAACAACTAAACTTAAATGACACATTTGTCATTGAACTGTATACTGTATATCTTCATACTGGCGATGTGTGTGCAGTGTATCATAGGGCTGGGCGATTTGGCCTAAAATGAAAATCTCGATTAATTGAACATTTTAACTCGATTACGATTAATGAACGATTATTTTATTTTTGTTTGTTTTTTTGCCCTCATAGTTCACTAACAAATCTTGTACAGTAAATATGCTCACATAATACAAGTGAGAGATTATTGAACGAAGGGTGCATTACTTGATTTTAAAATAATTGAAGGAAACACGCTCTTCTATCTATGATTATTTATTAAAAATCAATGTTAAACAACTGAAATTACAGCACACTTTGACGCAAATTTGCGTTTGCTTTGAAGCTAATTTCACTCGTGAATAAAGCAAGTAAACTTAAAATGTTCAAGCTTACAACTACACATGAATAGCGTGATTTATTCGAGCAAGTCGCGTCTGTTGTGCACGTAGGGTAACGTAACGAAGCAAGTCACGTGACTCCGCGCGAAATTGTCTTTAAAGGAAAAGTAATCGAAATAATCGTCCTGGAAAAATTTGATAGATTTATAGGTTCTGAATGTCGATTACGATTACTTTTCGATTAATTGCCCAGCTCTAGTGTATCATAAATTATCATTAACCTGTAATATAGATAGCAGTGCTGCAGGTACAATATAGTATTACCATTACCAACCTGCTAAGAGAGACTGTGCTCAGCTGAGCTTTGCGTCAAACATTGATTTGTCCCAAGGTGCCGCTGAGAAGTGCGTAGAGCTGCTTAGTCACTTGAACTCGGGTTCTCAGTGATCACACTTCTGTGGATGTTTGCAATGTTGTACTGTAGTGCCGGCCTCTTTCAAGTGTTTAGTGTTATGGTGGGGAATTGAGCCACGGCTCAGCCTGTACAAACCCCTCACTCTTGTAAGCTTGTATTTATGCTGTAAATAAAAGCACAGGTATTGGTTTCTTTTGCTGCCTCGGAGCCTGAAGGAGAAAGCAGCAGCTTTTTTTTTTTTTTCTCTCTTCTCTGTGTCTCTCTTCAGTGGACTCTGCTTTATAAAGGCAGCGTTATTGACCGCCCATCCTTTGAGAGCCACGCGTTACAGCGCAGGTGAGGAGGATGAGGATACTGCCCCTTTAATTCATCAAAAGCAGAGATGTGTGGAAGGGGGTGCCGAGGAAGAAAAAAACAGCCCTAGCCAGTGTCTACAAGCTGCATTCCAAAGGGAGATGTTTTCAATTCACTCATTATAAAAAGGTCATTCAGGGTCAAGTTCAATGCCATGGAAAAGAAGTGCTCGCTGTGCGGAGCACCACCCACACAGTATGCACCCACCAGAGAGAGAATTACTGGAACTACGTAACTTAATTTTTTTTTTTTTGGTAAAATATAAGAAAATTAGCCCTGCATGCTATTTACATTCAGGGGGGAAAAAAAGGTGAAATGGAGGGGGAGAGAAAGAGGTGGGCATTAGCGATTTGGCGGTGAAGGAGAGGAAGGTGATGGAAACCATAACAAAGTAAACATGCTCTCCAGAAGAGCCGCTCTGTAATGATGTTATTAGTATGCATGTGGCCAAGCCCAAATGTAGCCTATATAACAGTCCATGCCCACTTTCACCCACCACATTTTTTTTTATTCCCCCCTTCTCCCTCTAATAATGGCTTTAGACTCTATTCAGAACGAGGGACACTCGCAGAGCATGGGCAGCAAAAGGATGGGATTGGGAGATAATGCACATCGGCAAATAGAACATGACCGCCGTGTCCAGCGTCAACGCTGCCCATTGTCTGCTCTGAGAACGGATGATAGCGACTGGGGAGGACAACAAAGCTGGGCCACAATGGACCGAGCGTATTAAGACTGCGCCCAGTCCACTGGCTAGCAGCGCGGAATGAGCGAGAGGGAAAAGAGATGTGGAAAGGAATACGTAATAAATTAAATTCTGGCCACTTTCTGATTGGCCGTCCATCATGAATACCTTCGGTTTCGGATGCGCGGGCTATTGAGGTGCATCTGAAAGAATGGTGAGGGCAGGAGCTTACGGTTCATTTGCATATGCATGTTGTTCTGCATGAAAGGGGGCAGGGCACAGAGGGGGGACTGATGCGAGGAGAGAGAAAGAGGCCATCTTCGGTCCAGCAATATTGTCGGCACAAGGACAGCAAACATGTTTGGCTTTTGTATTCACGATTTCATGAGTAGCATTGAAGAGAATGTGTTGAAAGGTGCACTATATGAGATTATTTTGAAAATCGTTTATTGAGCTAGTACATTAAATGCATACGATTAGTGTACAGTAATGTTGTATGTATCGTAAATGGTAAAATTGGGAAATTGCAGGTTACAAACAAAATTAACAAAGCAAAAAAGTTCAGCAAATTTAATACGTTAAAAAAAAAAAAAAAAATATATATATATATATATATATATATATATATATGTAATATGTGTATATATATATATATATATATATATATATAAGTAGTATAATTCGTTATAAGTAGCAGTAATAAAACAGTACTATTTTTAACATGCTGCATTTTTATAC
>JAUCMT010000024.1:8970322-8991219 GCA_032357475.1 Enteromius thamalakanensis | reverse complement strand
GAAAATAAATATAATTTGTAATATTTTAATAAATGCAGAAATGTAAAAATTTTACTTTACAGTCATCTATTTCTATGTATTTAAAAGTACTGCATGATGACATTTGTCCGAACGCATTTGAAGCTATACGCTCTCTTTAAATAGTACCCTAAATTAAATAAAACTTGACAAAAAGATAACACTCCATACAAGTTCAGTTTCAATGAGAACATTATGTGTGATGTGTGAAAACAGTGAAAGTGAGAGTGTGTTAGACTGAATGAACAAGAGGTTGGGAGATCTTTGAACCTCTATACCTGGAAATAATCTTCTTCCAAGTTTGATTAATTATTGTAATCTCAGCAAAACTTATTTTTTGAAAGTCAAAGGCTGACATTTCCGTGGCATTCATTTGTAATGCTGTACTCAAAACACACAGGTCACCAGGTAATTAGCACATCTAATTGCAAAAACTCCACAGCACATGTATGCATGCAAAAATACCATCTGGAAGATGCCCTCTGAGAAGTTTACTCAATATTTCGCTTCTTTCTTAAGAATATGTCATACAGTATATTCACATGATTTAATCTTTGACCTTTACCTGATGTCTTTCATTGTTAATTAAAGCATAAGTTGATGAACATTTAGATAGATAAATGACAAAGCATTTGGGCAGAGCACACATGTTCTGTTTTAGAGTGCTAAATATGTGTACTCAAACGTCAAAAAACAGACCATAATTACCTTACCTTAAAGACCTTACATTTTCAGAATTTTACATAAAAGTGTGCCCTGCTTTCATCCATGCATTTATCAACGGATTTTTTCACAATAATATGGTTCAAATTAATTATATTCCTCTGAACTTTATATTCAGAGAATATATATATATATATATATATATATATATATATATATTCAAAACAGATGTATAAAAATTGACATTTCGCAATATTACTGTTTTTACCATAAGCTACATTCAGCCTTGATGCACCTAAGAAACCTCTTACAACTTTTGACCCTAAACAGTTTTGAGATGTTAAAGTGTTATGAATTATATTTATTTATTTCCCTTTAGTCTTTAATACAGATCATCCTGTAAACTTGTGAAAGTTTGAAAGTCAAACCTGAGTATTCATAAGCACAAACTTTCACGTCACCGCATCTTCACACATGTATTTGACAATGTAAAGTTCATCGCTTCCAATAAATTGCAGCCAGGTCTGTGAGGATGTTGAGTCAGCAAATGTTCCTCTTCATCATTTTGATGAAACATCACTGGTGCTGAGAGATGTCGGGGTGTGTGATGGTCTCAGTGGGGTAACGATTGCACCACGCGTCCTGATTCAGCTACACGCAGAGATGTTGTGTGCCATTGTTATTCATCTCATTTCATACTTAATGGTCAGATTTTCCATTAGGCATGCAATCATCCTGTTTGTGGAATATTGTGACTTTTGCTGAGTTTCTGGAGGGAAATGAGTGGTTTTGATTTATTTGCTCATTTCTCCGGACGCGGTCCTCTCCAAGTCGGCGTGGCGAGGAGAGCATCTTCTGCTCTCAGCTGTACCCTGGATAAAAAGCCATGAATCTCAAGCGAAGTTGGCCAAAGTCAACTGGTTAAATCTGTTATATAGTCTTGGCAGCAAGATGATTGAGGAGAACCATAAATTCAGCAGTAGCCTTTACTGTCAGCAGCCTCTCGGGACGTGCGGTCGTGTGGATCATCCCCTCGATGGAAGAGCCTCGGCGTGTCCACAACGTTGACCGCTCCTGACCCCTACGCCGTTAAAAACTCCATCTGTCTCCTGTCCAGATTTCTAACACCTCTTTCTGGCCTGAACACCTGGAACTTGCCAGCCTTAAGATGACGACTTCTTCTCTCCTGAAAAGAATTCCTCTCAGAAATCAGCCTTTTGGAATCCGGCCCCTCAGAGGGAAGTCTTCCGCAGTTAAGACCTCCACAGCTCAGTCTGTTTGAACTAAGCCTTTGAGGACTTAGCCTTTCTGTGGGCTAGTGAAGGCCAGAGCTGAAAGGAGAAGAAAGAAAAGGAAAGAAACGTGAAATAGAGGGAGGCATAAAGAGGGCACGGCCATGTGATTCAGCGTTCAGCTCTTTGCAGCGACATTCTGTGTGCCGCTGCTCAGGGCAGCCACCAACTCTGGTTCAACAAATGTCACAATTTCGACTCACTCCGCTTTGCTTTCTGTTTTTTACACAGCATCTGAGTTTTAATCAAACAGAAATGCTTATGGATAAATGGCGTTTCTAATGATGAAAAGCTAGTGGGTTACTCTTCTTGGGGTTATTTAGTATTGTACAGTTAATGCTGATTTTTCGTATTTTATTTTGTCAATAGAAAATATTTGATTTAGTGTTCCTTGACCTACTACAGCTTAATAAATTAATTCATGTCAAACACACAAATTAACCAGGGTTCAGAGAAGAAAAAATATTATTATTATTGTAATTTTTGTAATGTTTTCCAACAGTAGATTTATTTGGAAATATTCTATTTAATCTATTTTTGAGTTTAGTAAAATATCCACAGGCTAGCTGTATTTAGAAGTAAAGTTCCAGACTGACCTCGTGACTGAATTCAAAGAACACACATTTTAAGTTTATAGATTTGTAATTATGCAGGGAAGTGGAGTAGATATGTTTATTAGTGAAGATTGTAGTGGTGTAGATGGTATATTATTGTGTTATGATGTTTCACTTAAATATATAACAAACACCCTAGATTTGTAGTTCTCATCTAGGGGGCTAGGGCCCACTAGGGGGCACCAGAAAATTTGTATGCAGGCCAAGAACAAGGCAAACATTAAAAATAAGCTAAAACAACAACAAAACAAAACAAAAAATGATATAACTAATGACTAGACATGACATTTAAATGAATGTATCATAATTCCATAGGCATTTGTATGCATTTGATTATATATTTTTTGTAGTTATGGCAATAAAAAATGTTTAAATGTTTAAATCAATACTGACTAATACAGTCTAAAACATTCCTCTTTAATCCTCATAACTTTAAAAACTCTTACATATGTATTAAAATAAAAAGTAAAAAAAAAAAAAAAAAAAATCCTGATATGCTTACAGTAATACCAGCATTGGTTCTCTGTGCTTCTGCTTTCTGCCTGAGTGTAATGACATGGCAGTGAGTGTATTGTGTCTTCGTCATGATTTGTAATTTCGAGGCTAGTGTATTGTCCTGAAGCTCTGCTGACTGCATTGAATTTGCTCTTCTGAAGGTGGTATGTCATTTTTCTGTGTCGGTATTGCAATGGTGTACTTTTGTAGAGTGCAAAGCCTCTGGTTTAGAGAAGATTCTATTGTTTATTATTATGTGGTGTTGGACTGTGGTTTAGTACAAGTAAATATATGTACTCTTTGTTCCTGTTGAATGGACTCCTAAGGTAGCATTTTAAGACTTCACATTTCTAAAGTGAATGCTGTTGCAAAATATAGGCAAAGTTATTATGTTACATTGAATGATGTCTTTATTTTGCAATAAATATAATACAATTCAACAATATTCTTTTTAAATCCTTGTAAGTTCTTCTGTATTTAAGAAAAACAAACAACTTTTGTCTCATACCAATGCAAGTCGTGTTTCTCTTTACTTTTGACCATTTCTGACAATGATAAAGAAAGGTTGACTGTAAATAAACAATCTTGTGCTTAACAAGGCGACATTCCTTTTATTAAAAAAATTCAATATATTTTTGGCCATTTTAATATATATATATATATATTTTAAATAGTCTTCAGTGTATCACATGATCCCTCAGATAACATTTTAATATGCTGATGTGGTATTATTGTCCACATCGATGAGCCATACTGCTTATTATTATTGTGAAAACCCTCATGCATGATCAACAGGAAGTTCACAATAGCATTTATTTGAATCTTTATAAACATCATCAACATCTCTCCTGTAACTTTTTATCGTTTCAGTGTATCAAATATGGTGTATATAGCAATGGAAGTGTCATATCACAGGAAGTCCTGCATATATCATTGTAACTCCGTTAGTCTAGATCACAGGTGTTTGTCCACATTTTATCTTCATAAATGTCCATATGACAAAACTGGGGTACTTGGAACACACACAGGGCAGTGGACACAAGCATTTGAATAGCTTCCAACATGTTTGGCATCAAATGAGCGGTCTAGTCAGCCATTATCACAGCACAGTCCATCTCTCATAGACAACAGAGTGTATCAAGTATAATATATATTTAACAAGAGACCCCAGTCTTTATGCTTCAGATGTTTTGACACCACCCGTTCTCTGTTCCTCTGTTCAGTACAGAAGCTCTAGTGGTGTTGGTTGAGTTCTGGAAGACCTGAGGGACACAACGGCTACCATGCACATCTGCATCCTGTATGTGGCTGTGGGGGGTGGGGGTGAGTTAACACACAGAGACAGCCAGACCCTTTAACTGCAGCGACGGTCAGTGTCATGGGACACGGTGTGCATGCAGGGTGAATCTTGGGTCAGGAACCGTTTCCTGCTCTGGCTCTCACTCTCAGACAGCTAGGCAGTCCATGCACAACTGGCTGTTTGCTTACACGCCAACCGTGACATATACGTATAACGTGCGTGACACTTTTGTAAGTTAGGCTGCATATTTAAAAGTCAGCTTTCCTTTAATGCTGTTCGCTTTCAGGGCCTGAATCTTCCTTAGCCAGCAGAAATCCATCTAGAATTTGTTAAATTGTGCTTTAATTAAGCATCAGACCCCATCACTTTGTTATAACTCGGCAAACCCCCTCCTTTTTCCATTCACAGCACAATGAGCCCTGGCAAAATGGAATTTGTCCTTTGTTATGATTAGATTCATCCGTTTGATCGCAGTTGAAACGGTACGAGAATCAAAGCTTGGCACTGTCTTCCTTTTTTCTCTCTTACACCTCATTCTGCTCATCTCGCAGGCTTAAACATTGTAACCATGGCAATGAGAGTTTGGGATGAAAAGAACCCATAATTTTGCAGCGGGATTAATTCTGAAACATAAGATGTGCCGCGTGAAATCCTTGTCAAAACCCTGAAAATTCACCGCTGGCCTGCGTATCCGTTGCGCTGGGCTCTGTGTACCGTGTGATTTGACAATGTGGTAGTTTTTTGACTTATTTCTCCTTGTGCGGCTATTGACATGTTGACACAAAGTGGTTTTGCAGACAGACAGTGCCCATATTTCAATCAACATTAACCGAGACATTGGACAGAGGTAGAGTGGTAAAAGCAGAAGTGACATGTACAGACACATCACCAGACAACTATAATTTCTGCCTGATGCCAGCTGGGAGCTCCAAGAGCAGAATAAACATTTAGCGTAGCAGGGGAAAACGGAGACGGTAGTCGGCGACTAAAAAACTGCCCTGCTGCGTAAGCTTTTATTTTTGGATTTTCCATGATTATATGGAAACTACTCTCGTTTGTATTATTGGAGGCTATCATAACATGGCTCATCCACAAAAGAGATCATGTGCTGCAGAAATGATTTCTGAGGGGTCTTGCTGCTAAACTGCAGACTACAAAGTCAAGTATATTTACTCAAATAAATAAATAATAATGAAGCAGATTTGAATTTGTGTCGTTTCTTTGTTTCGGTCCACTGAGTTTATAAGTTCACCGCTGTTCAATAATTTACACTGTAAGTGATTTTAGTAAGAGATTTATTCGCCGCTTATGACTCAATGAATGCATTTTGCCTATTAATACAATTATTATTGCTTAGCTTAAAGTGATCTTGACAGTTGACCAGGGCATTCCAATAAAACAGAGACAAATAAACCCCAACAAATCATGAATATCATACATTATGCCTTTTCTCATCTGTGTTTTGAGTTATGATATGAATGTTAAGCGTACTATTGATTCTATAAGTAGTTTAACCATGACAGCAACATCATGAAAGTAGGTATAGGGTAGTAATAATAATAATAATAACCCTACAGCTTAAGTTAGGAAGGCAAATATTCCACCCCAGTCGCATTTGAATTATCACCGTGTATTATAATGCAGGCCTTGCAGACAGACCTCTCCACCTCTGTGTCGGGATTCAGATGTATGTGACGTTAAAGGTGAGAGCATCTGTATTCAGCAGGGAGCTTTAGGCTCCAGACAGTCATCAGGGAAGTTTGGGAGCTCATATCCCCTGGATGAAAACTGTGTGTGATGCAGCTTTACTGCAGATTCAACTCTAAATCTACCAAACAAAGACAGGGATTAACTGTTGAGACAGAGCAGGCTTGGCTACTGAGGTACACCTTCCATTCTTACACTCAGAGTTTCTTAAAAAATAAAGTGCGTGAAGGAAATGAGGAGCAATTGATAAAGACCAGCATCGGTCCAAGAGCAGAGTTTCAGCACTGAGGTTATTTTTGCCATGCGTAGGACGCTGAACTCAGCAGAAAACATGTTGAAGTACACTATGAACCTATTTATCAACACCATCCTTTCAAATATAGCAGTGTTTTTCTTCAGTTTTGCTCTGCTTCACTTCTTTAAATAAAAGAAATGGAATAAAGTGCTCATACATTGTTTGAAATAAGGCAATGGTACAGTGGTGACTGAGAATATTATTAAACTTACATAGATATTTCAGATGGGGTTTACTCTTAGTTCTGTATAGTTTAGTTACTATTTAATTGGAGGCTTTTAGCACCAAAAAGTAAGTAAATAAATAAATAAAACCTGTTTTAAATAGCTTAAAATAGTAAGTTTAACAAAAAGTCACTTTATGAGGTGTGGAAAAAAATGAGCAATGAAGTGAGATTTTAAAAAGTATAAAATGGTTTTATAAGTTTAATTTGTGATTAATAATTTCAGATTAAAATAGTTTAGTTTTTAGTTAAAATAGGAGTTTAAAAAGTCATAATATGAGATCAATGTAAAAACATCCACATTTTATGGGTTTGGAACGACATGGGGGTAAATGATTAATGACAAAAATTTAATTTTGGGGTTGAATATCCCTTTAACAGAAATGCAAATTCTCTTTGTTTTGTATTTAGAGAACTAGGATTTAAAAGCCTGTGTCTTGCTGTTGCTTCAATCACATACTAACTTTGTGAGTTGGCAACAATGGCAGAATATATTAATATTGTTTTGTTTTTTGTTCTTTGAATTGCTGTTGATCTGACTGGTACTGTAGACAGGAGGAGGACAGGTGTTCAGGTGAGTGTTTGCACAGAAAGATGTAGCGTGAGGAGTGCTGAAATCTCATCCCTGCCCAATCGCCCTGATTAAAGATTATGCTGTCATAATGCTGCGACTGGAGACAAGGAAGATAGTTTTTCTTTATTAAACTTTCATAAAGGTTTATACTGGCAATGTATTATAAATGAGACAGAAGGTCAGAACAAGAACATAAACTCACTACTTTTCTCACTACCTCAGACCTACGCGCAAACACACACACACACACACACACACACACACACACACACACACACAAACAAAGAAACAAGAAGAAACAAAATCATTGTATGCATAGTGCAATGCAGGTGTTTACCACGTTGGAAAGCTTGATTTTGATTTGCATACCTTGCTTAATGCATATTTTTAAGTCATTCATAATTTTTTTTTCCCTTTCTAAGGGGAAACACTGCCCTGTGTCCACTGCCCTTTCACCAGCCAATGGACGTATTGATTTGACATTGATTTGAAGCATTGAATTGAAAAAACCCAATATTTTTAAGCAGATCTCAGGTCAGTCAATGAGAAAATGTATTCAAATATTTACCTTTCAGTAATAGACTTTTTCTCCTCTGCTTTGAAGCTGGAGATCCTTTTGTCATCATGTGTTTTCAATCAGGAAGTGTCCTCAGTTGTTCTTTCTGGTTTGTGATTGGTTAGCAGTCGATCCTCTCTTTTTGAATAGCATACTGTAGTATTTGCCTCTAGACTTGAGCAGTTATCTGATTACCATATTCCTATTAAGTACATTTTTTTTCAGTCATTTTTTTATTCCTTTAAACAAAACAAAACAAAAAGTAATATATATATATATACACACACACATATACACTGTTTTTAATCAAGTAAATCCAGCCTTTGTGACCAGAAGAGACTTCTAAAAATGTAAAAAATTTAAAACAAGCCACCACAAAAAGGGAAATGATTCTGACAAAGCTTGAGTTTAAATGTGAGCTGACCATTCAAATCAACCGATATAAAGACACCACTGCTGACTTTCGTCTTTAATTCCATTTTGTGCTTACTGGACCCTCAGCCCATTCAGCATGGTGTAATGTTACCGTACTTCTCTGTGTCTCCATGCTTCTCTGAGTGTGTGAAGTCTGTCCAGGCTTGCCTATGCTGGGCACAGTCTCACAGGCACGCCGGGTCTGATCAGTACCTGTGTTAAAATATGCCCAGACTCCCTGCCAGGCCCCCCAGCTGAGACGCTCCAAGTGTCCCGCCGTAGAATGGGACCCAGCCGAAAAAGCAATTCGCACATCTCTTCATTTGATTTATTTATTTGATTAGCAGCATTCTGAAGCGGGCGGCGCGGGAGGGCCAGGTATTTCAGCCGGGACTGTCTGCTCCAGCAGGCCTGGCACGGGCAGGAGATTGGGGTCCTGCCATCACAATCTTCAGCTGGCGCTAGCACCGGGGGGAGAGCCTTCACCCTCCCACTTTTAAATAGAGAGAGAGGAGTTTTTATCCAGCTGTATTACTTTCCTTATTCCCAAATGCTGCCCAGCTGGCCTGCAGAGCGGCTCTAGTCTATGTCATTACTGCACCGTCGTGACTTGTCACTTTCAGATGACTTGATATATTTAAATGTAACCGGTGATTGCTGGAAAGCAGAAAAGAAATGGATGTATCACCAGCTGATGGAGGGAGGTGATATTAATCTAACCAGCACTTCAACAGAGCACTACGCTGAATTTGAGAACAGAAACTTGGAGCAGTCTGTCTCTTCTCTTGTGGTTCTTGGCTTATAATAGAGTGAATATGAGAGGTTCGTAGAGTAAAATTATTAGCTGTTCTTTGTTGGAGGTCAGGGGTCAAGCTAGGCCTTCAGAGCTACAATTTGTAAAAGCAAGGTATGCACTGTTCCACTTTCCATAGCTCTGCCACAAATGCTAGTAGACCGCATACTGTGCGTCAGACATGGCATATTAGTCATTGCGTATTAGAGGATCAACGTTCTAATAAGGATGGAACGTTTCAGTCAAGGTACTATATTTAAATCCAGTGCAAATCCAGTTTTTGACTTGCTAATAAAACATGAGGGAGTAGTTAGTTGGTTTTATTTATTTTTTTAACAACATTTTTTTAAATAATAATTTTTTAACAAAGCCTTTGTTATACAACATTTTTGTACTGTTATTTATATAGTAATATTTATTTTATTAGTGTTGTAGCAAATTCGATCTTATGACTCTTTTGCCTTTATTATGCTGTTTTTTATGTATGTATATATATATATACATATATGTGTGTGTGTATGTATGCAAGTATGTAAAATACAAATGTCAACACTTTTCAATCAACAAAGATTCTAAAGATCTATTTACATTTTAGAAATCTCCTGTAATTGTGTTCACCATTGAACATTGTTAAAAAAATGTTAAAAAAATATTTGTTTTTGGCAGTGCCAAAATGTTTATCTTAGAAAAAATAACTTTACAAAAAATGATGGTATGTTGCATATAATGGAATATTTAAAGAGATAAAAAGCTAGCTTGTGAAAGTGGTGGCAAAATAGAACTTTGCGTGTGGCTGAAGTCTTTTACCCATGTCCCAGTTAAGATATTTAGTTTAGTCTAGTCTAGTATAAGTTCTCAAGCTTGAGAATCAGTGCAAGTCAATACATTTTTAGTCCACATTATTATTTGTAATTCCGATCCAAAGAGCTAAATAATAATAGATGTTGTATTGCATGTGCTGCTGTTCCTGTATCTCTCCTTCATCTCTCAGGTCAAACACCTGTCAAACCCACCAACCCACTAGTATTATACTCAACTTCTGGATAAATCCACTTGACTTACCCAAAAGATTAAATTATTTACACATTTAGAAAAGACTCAATCTTCAAATATGGCCGACTCCAGTGGCATGGCCTCATGAAGATTTAATCAGCATAATTTCTTAACGATGGAATGGGAGCTATGGGAAGAGCCGGGAACGTCTTATTCGCAGATGGAGGAAGCAGGGGCTACTGCTCTCAGCAAGAGCGTTAGCGTGTGATTGACACATGGCTGAAACCCATCCGTCAGATGAATGGTTCCTGCGCTTGTCCTGTGCCTCGTCTGAAGGGCTCTTGTCACCTTGCGGGTTGTCACTTAAAGACGAATTGTCAAAACAACAGAGATGCAGTTTGTAGCCATGCACATAAACAGCCAGTGGGACGGCCTTAAATGTTTATTGTCCTGTAAAGCTATTGATTTTTTTATTGGGGGGGTAGTAGTTCGGTGTGCGTGTTTAGTTCAGTCTCTAGCTGCTTCTGCGTGTGTTGGTATTAATGTTTACTGTTTTTCCCCCTTTCTCTTCTCCAAAATAAAGGCCTCTCATGTCCCAGTTCTCATCATCTGTTTTCACTGGGCATGACTGAAGTGTTGGTCACACCATTTAGAAAGTGATGACTCTGACCTCTGCTTTGCATATGCTTGGTTAGAGTCTCTGATATACTTCAGTCTGTGTGGGATTTGGTCATTGACACTTCTGAAATTGCCTCCTGAGCTCCGTCTCTCTCTCGCTCTCACTCTTTCATCCTCGTATCATTCGCTCCCTCTCTCAAAACCACTAAAACACACACACTTAGGAATGTACGGCATATTGCCAATTATTACGAACCCCAGCCAAGACTTAGTTTATCTTACTGCTGTCTAGATAGTGAACGCGTTTTGTAATTTTCAGCTGGCGTTGTAATATTACGACGACGACGAATGAATATTAGCGTGCATGCCTTTCTCATAATGTCAGCCGGTGCTTTCCATAAGCACTTCATCTGGATGTGTGGGCATTGTTGTTTGTGCGTGCCTCGGATTCGCCGCTGACGGAGGAAGTCAGGACTGAGAGGCTTTGATTAAAGCGTGAGTGTGCAAAGTGGCGGGATAAGGGCCGTTTTGGATCCCTGCTCAGGCGTGGGGCAGGAGGCTAATGATCAGATTACACTGATTGGCTGCATGAAATAAACATGGTGACGGCGGGGCGCTGTTCCCGAGACGTTGCTGGGTAACGGTGTGATAATTCCACCGTCTGTGTGAGCTGCCCCTCACCTGTCTGTCTCTAGAGCATGAGCCCAGCCTTTCATACTAAATACTCCAATGTTTCCGTCCAATAACCTTTTCTTTGCTTTAATTAGATATTCCTTTTCTGCTCTGAATGACATGTAGCGTTGTGATGTTCCCTTGGCGTTAAAAAGAATATTCTGGGTTCAGTGAAAGTTAAGCTCAGTAAGTATTTCTGGCTAACACAAAAATTCTTGCTTATTATGCGGAGCAAATGCGACCAATTTTTTGGAGAATTGAAAAAAAAAATTTAATAATAAATTAAAAATAGTTGTTTTGTGTTGTTCTGGCAATGGAATAATAAAACTTTACACAGAAAAGGATAGTATGAATTTCTCACAACAACCAAAAGTTCCTTTTTTTTGTTTTCATTATTTGATTTAAAACACGGTAAAAAGTAACGCATTTATATTTTAATATTTATTATATTTTATATTTTAATATCAAAGCAAAATTTTCAGCATCTATGCCGAAATCAGTCTGATATGCTAATTTATTGTCATTTTATAACCAGTTGTGCTGCTTATTATGTGTAAACCATGATACAGTTTCTTTTTCAGTATTTATTTATTTATTTATGGAATTTTGCAACATTATATTGTCTCTTCTGTAACTTTTAGAGCTAAAAAAAAAAGGAAAAACCTTACTGACCCAAAACTTTTGGATTATCAACAATGCAAATCATCTTAATATCGTTCTTGTCTTGTGGCTAAACCACTAAAACCATTTAGTGTTTTAACAATTATTTTTGTGGTAATCGGCATTATGCCAGAAGTACTGTTGAATAAGTTTAACTTGTACTGAACCCAAACTATTCCTTTAATACTTTTTGGTCCGAATCAGCAGACATCCTCAAGGGCATAAGTGTCTTTCTCACTCGCATTTTTTCCTCTCGTTCTTATCCCAATTGCAATAAACTCATGTTTTTTTTCCCCCCCTCCTTTTGGTTGAGATCACACACCCCCATGCACGTGTGTGCAGGTATTTCAGAACGCAAGCCAGTCACAAACGTACAAAGTTCCCAGTAATAATCCATTCGTTCTGTTCTGTGCTGATTCTGGGTCTAAGCCTGTACAATTATTCAAATCCCAGCTTTTAGCTGCAGCATACAGCTCCCCATGGGGCTCTGCCTCTCTAATCTTGCCTTTGGCCTTGCATTTCAAATGGAATTAATTCCCATAAGGAATGCATATGAAGAGAACCACTAGTGGCTAATCCTGCTGTTTAAGTTGCTGAAACTTACACCTGTCATGTTGTCGTAGGCGAGTGGTTGCGGGTACTGATAGCCGGACTGAAATCCACAGGGCGGCTCCTTCTCCCTTTCTCTTGTTTATCGCCGTGCCTCGCCAAAAAGAAGAGTCCCTCCTTCGCACTTTCAATCTCCCCTCCTCTCTCTCTCCGTGACTTCTGAGACGAGAGATTGCATGTGTTATTACAGAGGATATGAAGGCTTGGAAACCGTGCGGACGCGTGTCAGCTAATCTGACAGCGGGTGATCCGTGGACGGCGCTCAGGTACGGAGTGGACTGCCGAAAATGGCACACGCCAAATTGAGAATATGTTTTGTTTTCTGCTTACAGGACACAAACATATACGTGCGGTGGTTTACTGAATCTCTAATAGCTTGTGTCATGTGGGATGTTTTTACCTGAGGGTGATGAAATGTATCTCTTCCTGTGTTATCTGGTAATGTGGATAGTTTTTGCGTCCTCTGATGGGAGTTGAAGAGTGTGTGTAGTTGTGTTTGGGGAGAGTGTTTCGGGTTGCAGCTGGTGTGTGTGTGTACGTGAGATCTCTCGTTCCTCTCCTAGCTGTAGGCGCATAAAGTGAGGATCGGTTCAGGACACAAGCCCATCTGCACACAAGCCCCAGGTAACACAAGCAGCAGCCCAGTTCATCAGACACACACATACACAACCCGCTACGACTCCCACATGTGCCTCGTTACGAACTCTCTGTCTTTTTCCACTTTTAAAACTCTCAGCAGTCTGTTCTTTTGCAGGCAGTCTGGGTGAAAGAATGTGTGCTGGAGTGTAATGATGCCTGTTGCCATTTGGGTGCTTGGCCTAGCGGCGCTGGGCGTGTGTGTGTGTGTATGTGGGTAATTGAGTGGATGAAGAGGACTGGCTGGCTGGTGCTTTGGTTCGTCCTCTCTAGATTTGGAGTTACCCTTAGCATTAGCTTTAGTGCTTGTGATTGCTGGGCCAAATGCCAGGCTGCATGAGAGAGTGTGTCTGGTGTCTCTCCCCTCGGTGTAGGCACCATCTGCCTGCTTGTCCTCCAGGAAGTTGCCCGTCCCCGCCGGCCATCTCTGGCCAGGCTTTGTGGGTGATGGACTGCAGGCCTCCTGGCAGGAGGCTAAGAGGCCCAAGGCTGTAGGACCCCGGTCCCTTACTGCCCAAAGACCCCCCCCCCCACCCTCCCTTTAACACTGCAGCCCTCTGCCGGTCAAACTACCACGAGAGCAACCAGTCTGGCTCCAACTCTATTTCCCTCTCGTTCTCCTTTTTGAACAGCCAGACTGTCATACACTTCGGCATTATATAATTAGCTTATTATTATTTGTTAGTAGTAGTATAACATTGGCATCGTGAATTATTACTTTAAAAATGAATTTACAATATTATTATTTGTCCAATAATAGTAATAATGTGTTTTTATTTATTCTGATTGATATACATTTTTTATTATTATACAGTTATACAGTCAGATAACATAATATACATTAATATTATTATTTTAAACATAAAAACCTTCTTGTTTCAATTTACATGGTTAAATTTAATTTATTTATTGTCATACAAAATTATCTACACATAGCACATTTCTATTAGGGGTAATCAGGCAATAAACCATACTGGTTTATTTATCTGCACTATGGGCCGTTTAATCAATATTTCAGTTTCAGTTTGATTTCATAGTGTATTTTATTGTGTATGATTATTATATAGTCACTGACTTTAATGATGTAATTTGGTCACTGATGTTAAGTTAACCTCTTTTATTATAGTAATCTACTAAATGAGAGGTTGCATTTTGAACAAAATAACAAAGTTCAAATGGCAGTAGTGGCCAAAAGCATATAGGCTTTTAAGTTTTTAATTGACATGGCAGTGTAAAGAGAAACTTCAAACATAAGGGCCCAGCTGGAGACCCTCAGCTACTGTGTTGCAAGCATGCATATTACCACTGTTCAATGCCTCCACTTCAGTGTGGGTTTTATGTTTGGAAATGACCATTCTATTTACATCTCACTGCACCATTACTGTAGCATTTACCTCAATCGTTTAACTGACCAATACAAACATTAAAGGAACTTTACATTAGATGTCAAGCATACCACAGAAACCTTTCCAGCACTAAACGGCTGATTTCTGTTTTCTTTTCTTATAGTATTCCATTTCTGTGATGGTGGCTTATATATGTTGTCAGCTAAGCAAAGCAGAGTGTAGTTTGTGGCCATTTTGTGGGGTGTATTTTAATGGATGGTTAACCATCACATCCCTATCGTAATCGGCATTGCTTCTGGTATCCGCCAGCAGTCTCATAAACGCACAGACTTTTAGACGCATTCACTGACTCAACAATACAATAACTTTAGCCGTCAGTCTTCTGTTCAACCACTAACAAGCCAGCCAAGTTTAATTGGTATGCTTTATTTCCCCTCAGTCTTCAAGAGCTTAGAGAGAAATTCTGCATGGCCAGGGGTCAAAAGCATTTTTTTCCCCTTTACTGTCAGTTCTGATTGTTGAATGATAATTTGTTCTTGTAATTAATAGGTTCAATTCTAAAATTAATTTACATTAAATCAAATAAAAAGAAACACATTTTAGATTGAACATTTGTTTCCTTTTAATCACCTTTACATAAAAATATAACAAAATGTACTGAAACAATTATCTAGAATTAACCATAATTAAATAAATTCATAACTAGATTTAAAATTGATGATGAGTTAAAGAGACATAAAACATAAAAAATTCAAGACATTCATGGTGTAGGTGGTTTTTTTTTTCATTGACTAGATGTTTAAAACGGTTTTTGAGAATTTAAATAAATAAAAGCTTTTCGAGGATCACAACATTAATACCCATAACTCCTGATTATACACTGAGGTCTTATGAAGTCAAACAATCGGTCGGTCTGAATATTATTTACGTTAAGTCACCTGCGTATTGGATGGCCCGAGGGTAAATCAATTAAAGGTAAGTCATTTTCACTTTTGGTTAAACTGTACTTTTGTAATCACAATATTAAACTGTGGAGCTGTGATGCTTGCATCTTTTTCATGAAGCTTTCCCCCTCCCCTCTTTGTACTTTGTTTCAGTAGCTTTCAATGAAAGTGGCAACAGTGCACTACTGAAATGCACAGAAGCTAATCATGTGAATCCAGGCCATATTCAGTGATTCTTATGATAGGAGTGACTAGCATGTGTGTGTTTCTGAGTGACGGCTCTGGATGTGAGAAAGTGTGGAGATGCTGAACAGCACTGGCCAACAAAACACACACAAACGATCTTTTTTCCAGCAGAGAAAAGATATATTCTATTACTAGGGGGTGTTTTCTGGATTTTTTTTTCCTTAGAGGAGCAGACTTCAGATGCAAGCTATAATTTTCACACACGGAGGAATATATATAAAGCACTGACTATAGATCTGTAGTGTGAAGTTTCCTCTCTCAGGGTGTTTTACTCCTCTTTGACCTATGTTTTCATTGCTAAAATTGTCTTTTTTTGCTGAAATAAGAACAAAAACAGGTAATTTTCTCCCAGGACACAGAGACTCTATCTTACAGTAGTAAAGCTATAGTACTTTATAGATTAGCAGTTTTGTAGTGATTCATGGTTTGAGTGTTTATCAAGACTCAGCAATTAAAAGTCCCATAGAGCACTGTGATGAGATCTATATATGGTACTTTGTAGGGTACAAAATAGAACCTAATTTATATATATGTGTGTTTTCCCCCATTTTATTTGATTGTTTCATATCCTGTTGGCTTATGGCCTAGCAATAGTGAGTGAGGGGATAGTACTTGATAGTAGTTCAAATAATTGTCTTCTTCAAGAGAAAGCCTGTTGAGCAGCTAAGAGGAGTCCTTGGCTGGGGTAGACGTCTTAATTTAGACTCGTCGCGCCTGTGCACAGAAATCCCTGTGTCACATTGTGCACAAATATTTATCTAGGACTTTTCAAGTAGAACTTTCTGGAAGATACGAAGGGAGGAGTGGAGAAGAAACAGCCTGCTGGGCCCTGACCCGGCCTGAGCTTTCCAAGCCGATGGCTGAGATTGGCAGACACACAAATGCCTTACTTGCACAGGCAAGCAAAGGGGGAAAAATGGCCTTGTCTGCTCTAAATCTTTTAAGCGTAGCAGTTGAGCAGTGGGTGCTGAAGTGGTGCAGTCTGGGATAGCTGGGCGGTTAGCAAGGCTGGCGGGGTGAGAGGTTGGGGCTGGCAGTCTGGTGAAGTCCATTTCCCCGCCAGCGCACCGGACGCACAGGGCCAGACAGACGCAAGCGAAGGAATCAGACAGCCGGCTGCGTGTCACACGACAGATTGAGACGTCAGCTCGCAGCTCACGGTCCAAAAGAAGGCCTCGGTCTTAATGCAATGCACATAAATATATCTCAGTACACGCGCTGGATGCAGGCCATGACAGCGCGGCTGCTAGTTTGGCTTCTCTCGATGCAGTGGGTAAACTTTTGCCAGAGCATACCCTTGCAGATGAGCTGTGGCTTCTGGCCCGACGTTTATTAGAACCATGCAGAGGAAGTTCTCTGGCTGAATATCTTTTGCTCTTTCTTTTTGTGTGTGGTATATTTAACTGTTTCACTTACTTATTGCTCTAATAATTCAAGAAAAAGAATATCTAAGATCATTACATGAGCGGGTATTTTTATCATTACTGTTTTTATTGTATTTTGATCAAATAAATTCATAAGACATATATAATGCCAACCCAAATCAAACCTTTGAACAGGAGTGTAGATTAGTCTAGCCAATAACTTGTGATAAAAGTGCTGAACTGTTACTTTTTTGAGTGTCATCAAAATATGGAATACGTATTGAATCAATGTTATTTCAGTGTAGATCGTCTATATTATTCTATAATTAATTAATTAAATTACCAATCAGCCCTATGACTGGTGTGATGGCAGTAATTTTGGCTTTGTTTGTAATTATTTGGAAGTTGAGATCAAGTCACTTAAGATTTCCTTACCCCTAAGTTGCTTATAAGGCCCCAAGGAATTTGATTATATTTGTTTATTAGGAGTGAGGAAATACATTATATTTCTGCCTTATTTTCTGATATATAGAAAAAGTGCTCTCTTTCACACTCTGTCTCTCTGAATCCACACACTCATTCACCTGTGAGAGTCCCTTTGTTGTCGAATGCTGAAAGAGTACTGAGAGTCCCCTAGGAAGTTTCTTCAGACAGGCTGACCTCTGCTCCTTGACATTTCTGAAGGCTCTATGACCTGATCCAAAGCAGAGTGGCGGCCCAGCTGTGGGAACGGTCACATGTTGGCTGCTTGACTGTAACAATTGAGACCTCTGGACTCCTCCATCCCTCTCATCCTGTCACTCCGCTCCTCCTCCTCTCTAGACTGCTGAAGAACAAAGTGAGCTCCTGTCCTGTGTCAGGGCTGAGATCCTTATGTCCACATAGTGTGTGTATGTGCTTGTGTATTTATGAGGGAAAGACATTTCTACAGTTCCTACATATTTAGTACTAATTCCGTTCTTTTGTTTATAGCTTCAGATGCAGGAATTACGGCCTGTAATAACCTGAATACATAAGCTACCATACACAAGTTTGGGTCAGTGAGATTAATTTATTGATTTATTTAGACATTAACTTAAGTAAAAGTGACAAAGATGACATTTTAAATAATGCAAAAAAAGTAAAATTAAAATATGTTATTTTTATTCATCAAACAATCCTAAACAAAAGTATTTTAAAGTAAAAAAAAACATTACGCAACATTTACAACATTTAAACATAATAAATGTTTCAGCATATTAAAATTATTTAGGATCCTTTGTCACTGAAGACTGCTGGTGCTGAAATTCCACTTAGAATTTAGTTTTTAAAAAATAACAACATACATAACAGTTACAAATTGTAGCAATATTTCATTATATTAATGCCTTTTTATAGCATAAGAGACTTCTATCAGAAAATCTTACAGACCCTTAACTTTTGATATGTCGAGGAGTTTACATGCCTCATCACGATGGAGTGTGTTATTATATTTCCACTCTTTATGTGCATGTTAAATAAACATTATTTATGTGAGATTAAGAAACTGCCATAAGGCGAAATATTTTTTTCAGCTTAAATGGTACATCTAATTAAAGGCTATTCTGGAACCTTTCATGTTTCCCCTGCAATCTAGAAACCCAAAGCCAAGAAAACATGTTTATGAGGGTTCTCGTCTTACTTTCATGTCTGCGAGGCTGCAAAATGTTCGTTTACATGTACAACAAATGGACAGCTGCCAAATACACAGGGCAAAAGTCTAGGTTACAGTGAAGAAAGGCCTTGTCACAATCCGTAAGCCTGAAACTTCTCAGAGGTCGCCCTCCGAGTGCTGAAACCATCAGATTGGCCCTCTCATGTGTCCTGGGAGAAGAGAGGAATGCATAGCGTTACTCAGCTTTCGCAGCCCCTCTCTAAACACACTTCCATGTTCATACTATTATCCATTCTTCACGTCCAATTGCTCTGTTATGGTAATCGTCAGAAGCTCACCATGGCGTAATTACTTACAGCTGACTTAAGAAAGGAATATTCCACACCCCCACGGTCTGACTGCTGGCTTTTTCTGCACTATTAACCCATTCCTGTTTATTAATGCCTTCCTGCTAATGCAAAGGGGCCACTTCATGAGATCCATCATCACGCCAGGCCTATTAGCAAAGTGGCCCCACACTTGGGCAATATTTCTCAGTCCCCGTAGCGTTCTCCCTCTCCGGTCCTCTTGCACGGCCGTTTAATTACCTCAGTAAACGGGCTGCGGTCCTATTAGCCTCTTGTTGCTTTGAGTTGCTGAGTGCCTGGTCATGTGCATATCAACAGGGCTCCGATTCCATGTTTGTACGGGTTTGGTAGTTTTCCGCACCGAGCGATCACAGCCGAATGTATGAAACAATATAGGTATGTAATGAATCTTAAGGGGTTTTATGAGTGATCAGAGAGGCGCTTGTTTACCTCAGGATTGTTTCCTGTTGAATAATGCGTGTAAACACAAATGTTACGCCATGAAGTGAAGTCAATTCCTGGGCCTTTGCTAGAATACCTGTCTTTTTTTTCTGTGAAATTTCACCCCCCCCTACCCCCCTCCCTCAATCATAACCTGAATAATTTGGTATTCACACCAATTTGCCATTTAGAGCTGTGCTAATAAGCTCAGGATTTATTGCATTAAGCATTGTGGGTTTGGCTGCGAATGGCAGAGCTGAGATCCAGAGCCTCTCCTTTGATTCCAGTCATACACATCACCCTGCAATTACTGGACCTGATCTGGAAACTGTCAAGCATGACTGCTGCGTTATTGGAATTATTGCAATTACACACAGGTAATTGACCCACTATCAGCCAAGATGTTAAACTCTACCTCACTGGTATAAGTCCCTGTTGAGCTCACTTCCGTCCACTCTCTCTCACACTTGCTCACACTTGTTCATTGGAATGGAAGGGCTTTAACACTATGTCTTAGTGTTGATAATACTGTATATGGTCTGTTGTGACATCAATGACATGCTGTTCCTTATCAGGGACTGTTTTCTCACTTTTTTCATGCATGCAGCTAGAATGAATGGCAAGAAATCATTTTAACAGGAATGAATTGAAATGTGTTTTTTTGAACATACAAGATAAAAGATGTTAATAGTAATAAAGGTATGTTAATAAACACTGGGATCTCAAATTTTGAGATTTTGAGTAATGCACTTTTACAAGCTGTTTGGACTGAAATGTGTGTTGGGAGTTTGTGTACACAAAACCACCCTACAATGATAAAGATCCACCAGTAGTTTTCTTTTATTTAAAAAAAAATAAGTTGCCCCTTGTGAAATCAAGCCATTCTAAAATGCATGTCAGTGAGGCATCACACCAACAGAGGCCACTCCCACAATAGTTGATTGACAGCTGCCTGTCACACAGACTGAACTGGTGTCTTACCCCGGACCCGCCCCTGAGTGATCCGTCATCAGACCGAGATGCAGAGACAAGCAAGACTCCTAAGAGATAGAGGTGTTTTGTTGTTGAATGTATTAATGAACATAGCAGTATTAATTTAACCTCGACATCTGAGTGACTGAAGACACAGAGGATTAATGTTACGTTTGGTTCTGAAGGAAATGCACCATTAATCTACCAAATGCATTTATGTTCGTGCAAATCATTCATGATCCAGCCTCAACTACAGAAGCAGTGAGTATAATGTACTTTAATGAATCTTTGCAAATCGCCTGTCCTAATAATGTGCTAATTAGCAAGTTTCACTATGAATATGGCTAAAAACAGATTCTCCAAGAGCACTTTGGAAAAGAGGCGCGGGGTCAGCGGCAGTGTTGTGCAAGTTACTTCCAAACTGTAATATATTATATATTACTTGTTACTGCTATTTAAAAGTAATGCCTTA
>JAUCMT010000024.1:8945620-8970222 GCA_032357475.1 Enteromius thamalakanensis | reverse complement strand
TGAGCTCTTCAGGCAGTTCCTTTGACCTCATGATTCTCATTTGCTCTGACATGCATTGTGAGCTGTAAGGTCTTATAGGGACAGGTGTGTGGCTTTCCTAATCAAGTCCAGTCAGTTTAATCAAACACAGCTGGACTCAAATGAAGGTGTAGAACCATCTCAAGGATGATCAGAAGAAATGAAGTTAAATATATGAGTGTCAAAGCAAAGAGTCTGACTACTTAGGACCATGTGATATTTCAGTTTTTCTTTTTTTAATAAATTTGCAAAAATGTCAACAATTCTGTGTTTTTTGTCAAAATGGGGTGCTGTGTGTACATTAATGAGGAAAAAAAACAACTTGTGAAAAGTGATTTACCAAATGGCTGCAATATAACAAAGAGTGAAATATTCTGAATACTTCTGAATACTCACTGTGAGTGTATATATATATATAATTTTTATAATTATTATTATACTACATATTGAATATATTATTATTATTATATCTTTTACTGTAGGTGAACAAAACAATTCAATTTCCAGTACTGCACGCATCTCATGTTAACATGGACAATCCTGAAAAGGCACGGTCTTGCCACAGTTAAAATGTCAGCTGAATTGTATTGAAAAGTGAAACTTTTAAATGGTGTTCCCGGCTCTTAGCGAGGACGTTGACCATTATCTCCTCTGAGCGCAGTCCTAGTACTGCCCCCCTCTTGTCCCAGCCATCCTTCATTAATGTCACACACAGTAGCCTCCGCATCTATTGCACATTTCTCTCTCTCTAGCCAGTCCTCACCTCTGAGAAAGAGAGCGAGAGAATACAGAGGAGTGGACTGCACAGCCAATCAACTGCAGCTAACTCACATCTGAATTAAGCTGTGTAAAACAGGCCCCAGGGCTGGTTGCTAAGCAGTGAGATGGGCTTGCCGATTTCCGCTGGGAACCAGAGGACAGTGAGGAGGTTTTTTTTTTGTCTTCCATGTGGATGGGAAGAGCAGAGGACATTGCGAGCAGCCCCTGTAATAATGAGACCTCACGTCCCCAGCCAAATATCGCCTCAGCTCTGAGAAACAGGCGTGAATGCTGAGCGTGATAATTAATACGTGCCCAGATGCAGGGAGGGTTGTGATGCTGATAACCTCTCCTCACCTCATATGAAAAGTACTGTTTGTAGCACCACAACACAGCGTCTGTGTTTACGGCTCTGTTTTGTGCCGCACACAGGGTGTAGACCGTGATTATTTTCCCTGCTGATGTTTTTTGAGCCGTGGTTATTATATTGAAGCGAGTGTTTCGCAGCAGTTTGCTTCTTCCTGCTTGTTGCGGCCAAGGGGCCAAATTAAGGCTATTGTGTGATCCGTCTCCATGGCGATGTGTTGGTAAACTTGGGGTCTGTGAGTGTGAAGGCTGCATTTGTTGCAGGAGAGCACTTGAGTCTGTCTGGACTTTGTGGATTTTTCCTCAGTATTGCTGCATGGCTCGTTGTTTGTGTAGTTACTGTACTCTACCATTCAATAATCTGTTGTCATTTGTTTATTGGTAAGGGTGCATTTATTTGGTGTAATCAATTTTACAATTGAAAACCATTTCCAATTGTAATATATTTTAAAATGCATAAACAAACAATGTGTAAAACAGTCTTTTCACCAACAAAAAAATGGTTTTAAGTCGGTTATTTCTTCATTTTGCAGTAGCATGTCAGTTTACATTTTCAAAATGTTTTTGTCATTAATTGTAAAAATGCAGTGAGATTATTGTCTGCACAAGGAGTCTGACACCAGACAGTGCTCCACACAGAGATCTGATCTTCATCCAGTCTGTCTGGAATGACATGAAGTAACAGAACAAACTAAGAACTGTGAACTTTGAGAACTGCATCAAAAACCTGCCTGCAAAGCTACAGTACTGTTCAAAGTTTTAGACACTCGTGTAAAAATGCTGTAAAATATGAATGCTTTAAAAAATAATGCCATAAATAGATTTAATTTATCAAATGAACTTCTATGAACTAAGTCAAATAAATATTTGGTATTACAGCTTTTGGTAAAACAGCTTTTGGTAAAACAACTTCTGTTTCGAGGGACACTAGTTTTTCAGGTAGCTTTCCAGGTAGCTTTTTTGGAGACGTTGCCACAGTTCTTCTGGATTTAGTCTCACAGTTTGTTCTGTTTCTTCATGTCATTCTAGACAGACTGGATGATGATCAGATCAGATCACATCTCTGTCTGCAAAAGGAGTCAGCCAGTGCTCCACACAATGATCTCACTGCATTATTTCAATTAATGACAAAAATAATGTTTGGAAATGTAAACTGATGTTTCAAACTGACTCGCTAATGCAAAAGATAGAAATAACTGACTTAAAACATTTTTTGTTGATGAAAATACTAGTGGTCTAAGACTTTTGCACAGTATATATATATATATATATATATATAAATGTTTATAGGTTTCCACTAATATATTATTATAATATATTTTTTTTATATATTATTATACATATTATGTAATATTAATATTATGCTATAAATATGGTTGGTTTAGTGTGACATTGATGAATAAAGGCCGAATGGTAACGGAATTTGTAAGAATGATAACTATTAAGATAACATTAAAGGTATAATTATAAAAATTGTCGTCAACATTAAAGAATAGCAGAGTCCACTACACAACGATAATGATAAAGGCACAGAGAAAACGATACTGTTGGAGTATTATATTTATTTTTCAGCTGATGAACATTACAAACATTAGCAGCCAATCAGAATCCATCCTGCTTTAACAAGCTTGAGAATTTAAGGCAACAGATGCATGTGTGCTTAGGATATACATTTGATTATGTATGATTATGATTATGTAGTTAACGTTCTTGGTGTCAACAGGTCTTTAAAATATTAATTTATTTTAAATCAATCAGTCAATAAATAAGACCAAAAACTTTGCAATGGTAGTGCATCTTGTGCATCACCTTTCTTGCTTTCTTTGCTTGTTTGTTTGGTGTTCTCTTCAATTAATGACACTTTTTTTGTATTTACCAAAAGGAAACAACTTGTCTTCTTATCTGTGTACAACTTGTCTAAGTTGCTAACTGCAAGACGTTGCGTCCTGTAATAAGAATGTTGAAAAATAAATAAACAAAGTTTTGAAAATGAAAGAAAATCATCCTTTATTTACCCTGAATGAGGAAAAAAAATAAACGCCTAGGGAAAAAAAAAGAAAAAAGAAAATGAGACCAAAAGTGAAATGACAGCATTGTGGAAACCATCATATTAACACAATTAGCTCCTGCCAGAGTCTGAAACTTGAGCGATTTTTCTTATTTAACTCATTAGAGGGGCCACAGCACCACTCTCACTCATGTCAATTCTGCATAATTACTTTTAAACAAAATCAAAGTAGCCACTATCTGGCATTGTTCGACGTGGCTCATCGCTAAATTTAATTATGCGTTCATTTTAATAAATCCCATTTCGGATGAGAAGAGTCGTTAATAAGTTTCATTAACGCACCTACGTCTTAATCATCAGTCCTGCTGCATGGCGACAGGTCATTTCATAGCAGCTCCACCTCTAATGCAAGCACAAGGGGGGCAGTTTTTGAAAGATGACAGGGCATTTCTACAGAGACAATGATGTGTGTCCCTTATGTCAAGATGTTTGTTATTAACTGACATGGCTGTGTTTTAGGCATGTTTCGAAGAAAGTTCTTTTGACAGATCACTGCAGCTTTAGATTAAAGCCAAATGCCATTGCAGAAGCCAAATCCAAGTAATTTCAAAAACTTTTTTGCTGTCATGCAAACAGGTAGTTCTTTCCCAAATGCATACCACAGGTTGAGCGATTTGTTTCTCTGGCCTCTCGCACAAACAGACTGCAATTCCATTTGTTTCCACTAGTGGTGCCGATACTTCACACTTCACCATTCGCCCTTAATAGCTCAATTCCTTTTCCACCTCTTTTTCTTGGAAGTTCATTCAAGACTCTCCAAGAAACACTCATGCAGTGTCCAGACGTTGTATTGTTCAGTATTGGTCCTTGTTGAGCTCTTCACATTGTCAAAAGCATTGCTTTCCCACCATTTTTGCAGCTTTTTAGCATTGGACTTTAATGGGACTGTTGGGCTCCAGAGGATCCCAGACTCACTGAAACAATGCCCACAAGGATGGCTTTGTGCCCATGGTAAAGGGCCCTAGCCAGAGACACCTGTCCATCAGATGTATTTGTTCCCACGTGTTCACTATGCAACCTCCAATTAATTGCTTACTCGTGTCTGTAACTCTTTCTATCCTCTCTGCTGATGTTATTTCTTGTAGTAAATTGCCAAATAATGACAATTCTTGAAAGATGTTTATTTTGTATCTCATAAGTTGGACGGTCTTTTATCTTTGCTGGATATACTGATCTCCAAACTCTTTCAGTCTGTGAACTCTGGGGTCGTTGTCGTCTGTTGTTCTTGGCTCAGTCTACTGGACAACAGCAAAGTGAGTATGCTGTCGTTTTTCATCGAGATGAATTCTTTCCTATAATCTCGAGTGATGGAGAGGCAGAGGGGACCATCGAGACGGTAATGAGTGGTTGGCAGTGAGGAAAAAATACTAGCCCTCACCTCAAGGCACCCCAGGGTCTCACGGAAGAACCAAAAGAGAGAAAAAAGAGAGCTTTGCTCCATGGAAAAGGCTTGCCTTTCCTGACCTTGAATTCTCTTTATCTATTAGCATCTAAGGTATTTTTCTCAAGGGATGCAAGGGGGACGGTGCCTCCTTAAAAAATTGGGAATATAACACAAAGATTAGATGAAATACTACACACTTTCTTCCCTAACGCTGTCCAACAGGGACAGAGTTGGATACAGTTTTGGATGGAAGCAGCATCTCTTTTGCCCCCTGTTTATGTTCACAATAAGATCCTAAAGTGTGCAGTTTTAGAAGTCGTGACTTTTGGAAAAATAACTACAGTACAATGTTCCCAGTAGCACCACACTGGTTAAAATGGCAACTCGCCCAAACAGTAAGAATGTGATATGAATGAAAATATCAGAACAATAGTCAATATATATATATATATATATATATATTTTTTTTTAATCCGTTCTGTCTCCAGTTGTGCTTTATTCAAATATTTCTTCATTTACACAGACTCAGAATAAACATCAAATTTGAGGATTCACTGATCTAAAATGACAGTTTAACCTCTAGTGCTTGCTTGTCATGTTTACCTTGACCCTACAAACTTTATGGTAGACACGCATGATTACATGTATCTAAAAGAATAGCTGTAACATGCAATAGTACCTTCTGATCAAAGATTATTATAATTAGCACGTATACGCACCGCAGTGCTGCCCCGCACTAGATCACTGCACAAACAGGACAACTCCATCAAGATGGCTGCCCAGGCGGCGCTGCGGTAACACCAGCGGCGTCCATGTTGGCTCAGCTCCGGGGTGGGTGTGACTCCTGACAGAGGGTTCCTGTTGGTCACTTATCTTGTTAATTAGGTTTTCACTTCTCTCCAGCTCTCCCCTCCCCACTCTCGGTGACAGATCTGCACCCAAACGCTCTGTGCCACCGTCGCATTGTTTTTCCCCACATAGTGGGATAATTAATATGTCTGGCCCATACATATTTCATGTTGTTTGCTTTAAAATGGTGAAGGAGGCAAGAAAAGAGAGATTCTCAGAGTGAGGGAGAGAAGGAAAGATTAATTAAAAGAGAGAAGAGAGCGAGGGATCGATCCTAGGATAGAGCCTAGAGCCGCCGGATGCGGCAAGCTTCATTTAAATAAAGGCTAGTGTCGGAAAAGCCCCTTTATACCTGTGTGAAGGATAACTAGCCGACTGTATTAAGGTACGCGCCATCTATTCTCTCACTGTACATTATTTGTATTCAAGGTTTTTGAAATGACATTGCAATCTGATGATGCACCAGCCCATTATATTGTCGCACAGGACAAATATCCTGGCGTTTTCTCTGTAGAACTAACACAATTTTTCCATGTCAGAGGTGGGTAATATCCTCGCCGTCCGGGAGGCTGCCGGTGCATAAGGAATGATGCCATTAATCCTCCTGGGCAGCCTCCTGCTCTGATTATTAAGGAAATAAATTTGCATGCTGCATATGAACCAGGTGAATCACTGAAGGCGCAAATTATATTTTCTGACAGCGAGGTAGAGAATGGAGCTGCATTGCTCACCCTACAACCCCACCACCCCCGTAGTACACACACACACACACACACTCAAACGGCTCTCCCCCCGCTGTCCTGAAAGCTGCATTTCTATTCATTACCCTGTGAGAGAAGAGTCAGTGGTCGCTTTGTAAGTTTGCATGGAGTGCGTTATCTCCCGGTGTAGGCTGGCGCTCGCTCGCTCCCAAGTGCACGGCTGTAATCACAACTTACAAATCACAGCAATAATTGAGAGGGAGAGAAATAAAGAGACAGGGGTGGAATGAGATTCGAAACGGAGTCGCTCTATCAGGTCTCGTTCAGGTTAGACTTTGGCTCCACAATACAAACACTGCGCTGTTCTTCCTGCGTCGTATGTGAGCACAGAGAAGTGATCTGACTGTGGACAGCTCGAACTTGTGTGTTCATTGACCCAGTGCGTAATGGACCATAACGGCTCAACTTAATGAGCTGGTCATCGGTGTCAGGGGTATTACTTAATGTCTTCTTCATGAACGAAGACCTCCTCTTGTTTTACTGCGCTGAAACCAGTATGTTTTTCTCTTATTTCACATATCGTTCTGTTCTTTTTTTTTATCACTCTTACAGGATCGATGCATGGTGAAGTGAGTTTTTATTTGTATGCCAAAGGAGCTAATAAAATCACAGCTGGGTGCGCGCTGGTGTCACTGCATTTATGAAAACATGTGGCGCACCAATAATGTGAGATGTGTCAAACCAAAACTGATTTTTGAATTAATTTTGAATGAAGTGGGGAGTAGCTATAGCGCGTGATTCATTCTCTCTGTGGGTATTAAAGAAATCAAACAGAAATGCGATGTTGTGTAGAGTCTTGCAGAAATGCAGCTGTTTCGCAGGTAGTTTTGTTGTTGCTTTAAAAGTTTTTGCCTGAACTACCTGGTGCATTTTTAGTGTGTTAATTTTATGTAGTCACCATATAATAACTACTGCAATTTGAAAAACATTTTAACCAATACGATTTTTTTTCTGTGTGGTTCGTCTCACTCTAAAATGTTCCACCTAATTTGCTTTAAATTGCATAAATTGGTTTACCGATGTCATTTTTAAGCAACATTATGAACTTACAGTCGACAAATATTATTTTTCTTCAGTTACAGAGTTAAAATGTACTGCATATGAGGAATGCCTGTGCTAAAACTTCAGACTGTAAAATATTGAGCATGGAAAAAGTGTGCTTGTTGGCACAATGGTCGTAGATATGTATTTGTTGTTTGCCTCAACTACTACAGTAGCCAAAGAAATCAAAAGCTTATATTATTTGTGTTTCAGTGTTGTTACATAATGGGAATTCACATAGTGAGGTGAGATATTGTGTTTGTTTGCTAGTATTCATGCAGGATAAATAGGATTTTTGATCACCAATTAGTCATCTAGCAGAATCCTCAAGCTTTTTTTCTTCTACATTTTTTTTCGCCATAGCACTATACTTCAGCAAACTACTTTGTCTTGAGATATTGCATTCTTAACACAATCCTAATCACATTAGTTTTATGATCATCCAAACGGTGATGTTAAAACAGCTTCTCACTTTTCCTAAAGAGGTCATAGCATACTTGTATTTTTTTCATTTTCTCCCTCTTTTCAACAACTACTACCTGTTTTGCTGTGTTAATTGGTCGAGTACTTTAATAACATACTCCAAAACAATGCTGGCTGGCCTTGAGTGCTTATATTTCCAAGGTTCTGCTTTAATTGTCCCCATAAGCTGTTGCTTTTAAATGAAATTCACACACCTTTGTGTGTTCCTGTGTGTGTTTTAGTCAAGACTAATGCAGGAAGCACATGCACACACACAAAGCAGCGAGTGTCAGAGAGGGCCCCAAGTCTAACCATTATTTAGACACATTGGCAGACCTGACGACTGCTCCTCTAATGGAGAAATACTTAACCTGCTCCTTATCCCACCTCATTTGTGTGTGTGTGTGTGTGTGTGTGTGCTCAGCTGCACCACTGTCACGTGTATCTGAGTTATATGCATTCCAGACTGTGAGATAAATATGTAAGGACACTGATTATGAATTACAGCCCCCAACCACCACACAAACTTATTTGTCGCCTCTGCTGATGTATAAGACCGTATTTCATTATCACTCAAATCCATACACAAAAATATTGTTCTTTGTGAGTTTAAAACAACAGCATGACCTTGATATGATGAATTCATAGCCCCACTTTTGGAGCCTGAAGTTCATCAGTGAGAGTGTGAGCTATTTTAATGTGGCGGCCGGAACAAATGCTCCCACCATCTTGCAGTGCTGAATATTAAAAACGAGGCGCTTTGAATGAGACAGTAAAGGACAGAGGATCTTAGAGCATTTTTAAGATAGCCTCGTCAGGGGCCCTTCCAAGCCCAGAAGTGAGAGCCAGGGCCAGGCAGTGCATTCGGCTCAGGGAGACAGGAGACGAGCTGTGGGGATCAGCACCAGCCCTCTCGCGTGTGGAAGATATGGGTCACTCCATCCCAATGATATGGGTGGTGTAGCATTATTAGCCATATTACAACAGCTGTTCTAACTCCCTTACAACAAGGGATGTTTTGTTATTGTAGGTCACAATAGTTGGGCTTAGAATTAGTTTTGGTGTAATATAAGTTTGTTCTAACTTTAGTTTATTTTATTTGGGTAAAATCACCAATTTTGATTCTTTTTGAAGCATATATTTGATAGAAGAGATTGTGAAGCATTGTATTACATTACGTCTTCTAAAAATAAGCTTTGTTTTCTTTGTTATTGTAACCCCTATTATCTACAAAGTAATTTAATAATTTAGAAATGGATTACTTGTTCAAAAGCTCTAGTCTCAAGAACATCGAGCAGTTTAAACATTGATGGCAAATATAATACAACCACATATTGAAATATTGCATTAACATTCCATGATCATAACATCAAAGATTAAAATAAGTATATTACAGTTAATGTTTTATTTAATTGTAAATTTACTTTACTTTAATGTAAATTTAATTTAAAGTAAAGTAAAATTATCAGCTGTGCTTTGTACAAATGCACCATAAAATTAAATAACAGCGTTAAATAACTTAATTTAGTTTTTATTAAAAACATACTTTATGCATCACTAACATTATGGAAAGGCTGTATATAAGTGACTGTATATATTTATCTGTTATTTATCTATGTACACACAAACACACACATATATATAATATTTTACTTATTTATGTAACATTTAAATGTCTTGTAGTAATTAATACTGAGATCTGGAACTCAGTATTTATTAATACTTAAACTTTGATATGAGTAATCTCATATCTACTTCAAATTAATTTAAGTAGTTAATAAAAATGACTACTTATCCTTAAATTGTGTAAATTAATGTAATGTACAAAGAGTGCCAGAGCACTGGAGCAGGTTGTAATTTTTGTGCATGAATTTATTGTGGAAATCAATGTATATTTGAATAAAAAAGAATAAATCTAGATCTAAAACTAACATTGTTCAGGCAAAAAATAATAATTAAGATATGTAAATGAATGCAGAATGTATCTGCATAAAAACATGACCCATAATGATTATGATTATTGGCAACACGGCTTGTCAACTTTTACTGTGACCCTGGCCATTTCAGGCATCGTACTCACATACTGTATATGTGCACACTGCCCCTGGCATCCTTTTTTCTTTCTCTGTGTTGGCATGGTGAACGCATCTGAACATCTGAAATGTCAACAGTCTGACACCCAACATTATGTTTGACTCCTCTTCTCCCTCAGGCATCCACTCTGACCCCTGTAAGACCCTTTCAATCGATCTAGGAGAGCTGAGCAACTTGCACATATTTCTTGCACTTCAAACATCTCCACAGTTTGATCTGTATTACATGAACTTGGTTATTTATAGAGGCATGTGATTCAACTAGAAACTCCTAAAGTTTTGTTCAACCTTGGAGAAAAAGGAAGGCTTTCGGTTTGTAATGTTTTTGATGCATAAAAGAACACACAAGTATAAACCTGTCATTATGAAATACATGCTTTGGAGGGAAGCAGCACATCTTGATGTTGTTTTCCTTATTTGACCATGAATAAATTATGTATTGTTTAATTTAATGAGGTGCAATGAAAAAAAGAATCTTTTTTTTTTCTCGAGAACTCGAAAAAAAACCAACCACCAAAATGTTAATTGTAAACAAATTAATTACTTTTTGTATGTAGCTGTTTAAAAAAAACAAAAACATTTATATATATATATATCCAATATAGGTTTGTATGTACCTATTAGCACCTATTTTTGGGATATTATTTTTTATTTAGCCAACCACCAACCCTGAAACCGTGTTACTGCAGTTTCTGTGAGCAGTTGTTATATATTTGTGGACGTGTGTCTTATGCATGTATTCATGTAGGGGCATTTTCCATCTGCTGGCTAGTTTTGGCATACTGACCTGTCACATCGAGGCAGGGATTTCCAGACAGCCTCAGAAGCTGACACAAGCAAGCACCTTTAGGCGTAAACCTAATATTTTGTGATAAGGAGCTTATGCCAAGTTTTACCCAGCGCATCAGCCTCAAGCCCTGCTGTCTCTGGCATTTCCCTGTGTGATAAGTTTACGGGAGGCATACTTGACCATAACTTAGGAAAACATCCCCCTTATTAGCTATGGCTCTAGGAAAAGAACAGTAAGCAAAGAAATGACAGAAATACTATGCATTGTTTTGAAGCAAGGATTGAGACATGTTTGCCTTCAGCAAAATTATACATGTTCACATTCTGATGGGCAAATACAGAGGAATAGCAAGAGAGATCAACTTCAAAAAATGCATTGTACTGCGCTGTGCTATACAGTCATCAGATCTTATGACAAAAACATTTTAGAAGAGAAGCCAGGTAAAATGTAACAACATAATAAACTAAAACGTATGCTTCGTTTTAAAAGTGTGGTTGCTTGAAATGTACCAAAGAAAAAAAAAGAAATAATGGTTACAAATTTTTTAACATTTGCGTGTGTGTGTGTTTGTGTGTCAATATATGCATTAGCTTTAGCTTTAGCCTTTAGCTTGTTAGCTGTGTATGATGGTGTATTTGTATAATGTTTCAGTCTGTGTGCGTGTTCTGGCACGTGTGTACTTTCTGTGTCTTTCCTTCGCAGTGGCCTGCTCTCTCAGGACTGGCCGGCCTCACATCAATACTCAACCTGTAAATGACAGTCACCTCGGGATCTTATTTACCCATTTGACTGGGATCTTAAAAAGGTCACACTGTCCGCTCCTCTCCTCTCAGCCTCTCAAACTTTCCATTTATTCATTCAGCCATGCCTACTCTTAATCCATATTCACCTCACAGAAAATCTGCCTTTCCAAGCATACTCTCTAAGACAAAAAGCGTGTGTGTGTGTGTGTGTGTGTGTGTGTGTGTGGTCTCTAAACTGCTTTTTCTCAGCTTCCAAGTAATGTAATGACTTTGAAACGCTACGTGGCAACACATTTGAACATTTTATCCGTGTAAACGTACATACATGTGTTTAAGCAACAGTGTTACGCACCGTAGTAGTGCGCTTACAAGTGCCAAACGGATGCTAAAGAGTTTATGTGTGACTTTGCATGTTTAGAAAATGTCAGCGTTTGCAAGATCATCCATCTAAGAGTGCGAACATCAGGGCGTTGTGCGTATATGCGTAATGGCAGGGCGGTAGAGAGCCAGTTGTAGACTGGGAGGAAGAGAAAAAAAGAGAGGTCTCTGCAGCACCACAGATCAGGGAGGAACAAAGGGACGCTGCCAGAGTGTGTGAGAGTCCGCACTCCCGCTGGCCTCTAATTCAAACCAAACGTTCACCATGAAATAGCTCTTTGACATCATTACATGCTGTGCATGTTGATGTCCTCCACTCCTAAACATGGCCGGGGGAGGGGTCTGGGAAGGAGGGGGCACTACAATTGTCACCACATGGGTGTAATGAAGAGAACGATGGGACTTCACCCACCGTCTTCGTTAAAAACCTTTCTCTCTCTCGAGGTTTAATATCCCAAAGCACATTAGCGGAACTTGGAGTACTTTAGCAGTTTCTGTAGGCATTATTTGTCACTAGCCTTCCGATACCGCAGGATTCCAGTACGTCAGGCGACAGGATTGGTCGGCTCTTTAGAACTGAGCCTCGACCCCCACCCTTTCCCCCCGATGTGTGCTTAAAAGAGCCCACCTCCCTTTGATTTCAACCAGGCCCAAGTATCTGATCGTACTGAGCATCTGATCCAGTCAATCAAGGCTTTGTGTGACCCAGTGTTCCTGGGACCTATTCATGTCTCTGTTCTTTGGCTGAGACGGCCCAAGGTTCTTCAGCCCTGCTTATTATAGGCCAAGATCCAATTTCCAAGCTGTCTTAGATCACAGGAGAGTCGTCTAAACTCCAGAAAACCACAGAATATTTTGGCAATATAAGACGGGCCTGGTTTTAATACATTTGTGGACTAAGTCATGCACCAAGGCCCTCATATTGTAAGCTTTATTTTAGGTCATGCGTACTGGGAACAGTTCATACCGTGTGGAGTTAAAACTGTTGGTCACTTTTCTTGATGTTTATTAAAAGACCTCGTCAAATGTCTAAAACAATGTGCAAAAATACATCAGGAGAAAGAGGAAATGTTTTCAGAGTGCAATTTATACCAAAAATGACAAGGGCCTACCGCTATAAGTCTTGCATAACACATCTCAGAGTTTCCTACAGGAAGCAGCCCTCTCTTCTCCAACAGAGCTGAAGTTTGACGTGGGAAAAGAGGGTTTTCTCAGTTGTTACGTTTACACGTACAGTTATAATTAGGGTTGGAAACCAACTTCCAGATAAGGTTCCTACTATTTGATATATTGACTGTGGACGAATGACTGTGTCTGTTCTATTTAGTGAGTCAAACACACAACTTCATGGTTTAGAGACTGCTTGTTCACATGACAGCGTGTAGTAAGATAAAGGTTATTTGTTTTACATATTAATGGATTAAATACATTTCCATATTTTGGTTTGTGTAGTATTATTGTTTTATTTGCTAGGAATTGGACTGCATTCATGCTGTCTCTAAAAAGACAGTCACACCTTTTTTAGCAAAGAATTGCTTTAAATTTATTAATTAATAAAATAATCTCATCATTTGGCCAAGGAATTACTTTTGTAGTCTAATTAATTGGCCCAATTTTGCTCGAACCATTTATATGACATTGTAAAAAGACAAATTATTGTTTTAGTCCAACTGAAATCGAACTTTTAAAGTGCATGTAAACGCACTTAATGTCTCAGAGGGGGTCTGCAAGATTGTAATCTCCTACCTTCTTGTTTAGAGGGGCTTAATTGGCCATTAGTCTGACAAATATCATGCCTCATCCATTCTGTCCTCTGTGCTAGGAGTTTGCATCTCTAATAAATAGAGCTTGTGAAATTATTTGGTTACTCAGCAAGCTCTAACAAACAGGTTCTACACATTGTGCATCCAGACTTGGACAGTTCCTTAATGATCAATCAATAGACCTTTATAAACCTAATAAAAAAGAGTTAGCTATGCCTTCTTGTATTTATATTCTTAAAGCAAACTTTTGCTAAACACAATCAAAGTGCCTGTTGAAAGCAATAAGAGCCTAGTCCAGAAGCACTCAAGAAGTATCTTGTGGGCTAGGAGAACTTAGTGGGGAACAATGTATTAACCAAGGTTGAGAAAAATCTAACCATTGCTCTGTTGTTGGACAGTTCCATCCGTCCGTCCATCCATCATATCATTATAGTGGAGTGAAATTAGTTTTATGAATTAAATGAATTTGATGATATAGTCAAAATCATTCAATTACCAATTATGGCTAAAATGGCCTTTACAGAAAACACTGTTCATCTGTTTGACTTTATGCCTTATTGGTACTATTTAGTTAGAAAAACCTTTAAATGTACTTATAAAAATGTTTCTACTGTATGTACCTTGTGCGGTTACATAATACACACATAATTTACACAGCTGTGTAATGAGGCTGGAAACCTTGAGTGAGAGAGAGATGTAGAAGAGTTTCTCTCGGAATGAACTAATCAATAGCAGAATGTTATTCGTAATGGACTGTGTCAGCTTTTTAACCGGACGAAACCTTCGTCAAGTCAATGAGCGGAGTTAAACCTCTCACTAATCTGAATAATCTGTGGACATATCGACTGACCGAGCAGTCTGCTAGAATAACAAATCCTTTGTGTCCTTTTTTTTTTTTTTTCTCTGCTCCATTTTAATATGAATATTCTGACAGTCTATCTCATTGATTCTTTCTTGTTCTATCATCTCTATTCGTTCTCTTTACACAGAAGGGAAGTACTGAATGACAGTTACATGAAGACAAACAATCTGGTTATGTTTTGCACATGCACTCCTGCTGAAGTAATTTTCCTGTGTGCAATAACAAACACTGCGATCACGGTGGTGATGGGTTTTAAATGAAATATGAATTATTGACGGTGAGCATGTGGGTGAAAGGTGTGCAGCCTTCTTGTTTCTTTTAAGTTTGACTTTGGCTCTGTGTTGCCAAAAAGTCAAATGCGTTTTTGTGAGGTAACTTAATTTTTTTTTTTTAAGTTCCATAATTAACCATATGTTTTATTCAAGGATTAGTTGTTTTAATTGCATTTGCATTGAGGGTCACTTAAAATTGTCAAAAGGCTTCTTCACAAATCTATGAAACTGAAAGGTCTAGCATGCCATGAAACTGATGTAGCCAGTATTACATTGATAAATTATAGGGAGCAATCTTTTCAATTATATTTTGGCAGATTTTAAGAACTGACAGACAACTATTTATTTGTAGCTCTGTTAAACCTAAATTGGAATCATCTAGAAGGAACACAACTGCTTTCATCGGTACGTCTTACAGTATCATATCAGGGAGTAGCAATAAATTCCTGCCTAAATCTTCTTACATTCCAAAACCATATACACGGATGTGTACAACTGGGACAAAAGCTACAATTGGGATTTGAAGAAAATTGAATGAGGTGAATCTGTGACAAAATTTGAAATTAATTGGTGTCTCTGATATTTAGATTTTTTTTTTCTCTTTCAGTCATTAGGTTCTGCAAATAGCTTCCTATCCAAGATTGTGAGTAGTGGTAGCTGTTTCTGCTTAACTTCAAAAAGGCAAGTGTAGACAGCTGAGACTGCACCTCATTGAAGGGTTGCTTTGAGAGCTAAACGTTGAACTTTACCCTTGTTGTATCCTTGTAGTTTAAAAATGCTACATTATCTATGTTGTTGTTGTGGTCTATTCTCTCTCTCTTATTTAGCATTTGGAATATACCCATTAGTGTTATTTTTTGGATCCTGGAAATATTTAGTCCAGTGCTGTAGGTAAAAACACTATGCTTTTGTCTTTTTTAATGTCTTTTAATTGTTTTACAAATTTTATCAACTGTAGTTATTGTAAATGCATCTGTTCTGTTTAATAGTAATGTTCCTTTTTAGGGTTAGGTACAAGTACTTTGAAGTCTAGTTAGCTTCTTTATTAAAAGAAACAAAAGGAAAAGGGAAAAAAATATTACAGTTTTGTAATCATTCATCACTGTGTTGTTAAAAGCCTGCATTTTCTTCTGTGGCGCACAGAGGAAAAAAAAGAGGAGCTTTATAATGGTGATAAATCATAGATTTTTCATTCTGGTTGAACTATCCCTTTAAATGATTTACACTAAGAAGCCTGTAACTTGTAAAACTGCCGTTTTAAAATAACTCTTCCACTGTATACTGGTAATAAGCATGAGGAGGTTAACATAAATGGCTTAAGAAAAACTACTTTTTAAGACCAAGTGAAATGCAAATGTGAAAGAAAATTAGCGTCGGATCATATTTTGAATGCATCCAGTGCCCTTTTGGTGTGAGCATGTGGGTGGGTTGGTGGTGTCAGAGGAACACAAGGCAAAGTTGAAGGGGCCGCACGAGATCAAGAGAAGTTCGCAGTACACTGACACTCGGGGGGGGAGGGAATTCAGCACGAGTCATTAGGAGGTACGAGAGGAGAGCCATCTGATGATGGCAATAAGGAGCAGGCTGAAAAATAAGGCGTCCATTGATCTGCACATTGATGTGTGACATTTTAACCAGAGCCGAGAGACAGAGGTTCACTAACACGTCTAAAGCAGCTCCTCTTTCCCTACCGTTCACAATGTCTGTTTCTTCACATCTGTCTGTTTCTATTCACTTTACTCCGTGCCCTTCTTTTTGTCTCCTGTATGATCTCTCTCTTTCTTTGTCTCTTGTTCTTTCTCCCTCTCTTTTTCTCTGTCCCCAAAGCGTTTGATTTCTTTGCTCCACAGCCACTGGTCTCACGGGTCACTCCATATTAGCTTACTTGTTAATACTTGGGGGTGGGATCAATACTTAATCAACAAGTAATGGGATTTTGCAGTCATCCCATATGATCTTCCAATAAAGACTTGAATCTGTCTACCAACCTTTTATAAAGGGCTCAGGGAGAGGGCGGGCGGGGGGAGTGGGTGAGAGAAATGGAAGAAAAGAGAGAGAGGGTGGCCGGCGTGGTGTGGCACTGCGCTTTGGAGCGGGGATTTGCTGCTCCGATGCTTTTAGTCTGATCTGCATCTGATTAAGGTTCAGAGAAGGCACTGTCCTTCACCCCCCTCTTCTTTTATCCTGCTATAATGTACCGTGGCACACAGATTCATCATCGGCAGGCTCGCCGAGGCCAGAGCCCAGCCACTCAAGGAATTATTATTGTGTCCTGCTTATGCTGGCCTACTTTCTTAACTAACAAACCAATAAAGCCGTAGCCTCCATTCAGCCCAAAGGAAAGATAAAGCACGAGTGACTGTTTGCGGTGTCCTCACAGGTGTCACGAAATGGACGGCAGTATAATCTCTTTGCCCATGCCTATTTTTCACTGTGGGAGTAAATGTCTGACTGTGTGTGTGTGTGTGTGTTTTATTTTGAAATTCTATTATAAAAAGGTGAGATAAGCCTCAAAAGCCTCGTCCTCATCAACCAGAAGCCATAGCGGAATTGCTGTGGTCATATTTGGATGGCTCCCTTGAACGCACTCGAGATAAATTCAAAAGCAAACTCAGTTTGCGAAACATCAAAATAAACCTGAGGTTTCACCTCAGTTATCAAATTCATAAACTTGTTTAGAGCAATGAACACTCTCATTTAGTTATTACCATCTCAGCAGGTTCCAATACGATATGATGCATTTCAACACACTAATATCCAATTTACTGTGACTTCTATTACTACGTGTGCAATTATGACGGGATAACAGCGGTGATAATTCCGGTTTGCTATCATACAGTAACTCCCACTGATGTTTATTAGGTTAATACAGCAGTGTGCGATAATGATAATGTCCTATTAAATGTTTCGGCTTAGCGCTAGAGTGTAATATGAGGTTTTTAGAGACTGCTCACTGCCAGGCGTTGGATGGATTGTCATTGTTTCATTACGCTAGCTTGGCTGGAACATATGTAGTGTGCTAGGATGCTCATGCACCACTGCTTCAGAGACACGCTAACACCGCGCTTAGAAAGACAGGAGGTCAGACGTACAGTGTTGGGCTATAGTACACTCCCTTTCTCTCGATCTCCTTCTGTCTCAAAGGCTTTTTTTTCTATTCTCCCGTCCATAGGTCACAATGCATGATGTCAGTTGAGTAGCAGCGACCGAGACGGTGTTGTCTCAACGTGTGCTGTGTTTGATACGGACTGGTACCGGCGCATGCTAAACAGCAGATTCGGGGCCCGAAACACGCTGCTCGCTCCTGTAAACAGCTCGGTGCTGCTATTGTCATTTTTCAGAACATTAATATTCATGGCATCTTAGCGGTTTAAACACTTCAGGAGTGCGTGGCTGTGCTCTTCTTGATTTTTTTTTTTTTTTTTCTTACAGCAGATTTGTAATTTGCATTTCATAGGCGACTTTACTCAACCCTGAAATATTTTAAGCATGGCATTAGCATTACTTCCTATTTTTGTATGTGAATGAAAATGAGAACATGATGCATGTGTGCAAGTTTGTGTGTGTGTGTGTGTGTGTGTTCCTGGCCAGTTTTGAATAATATTACATAACCTGAATAATGTCACATTTGATCATATAGTGCACTGGGCCCATCTCCTCATGTCAGATAGCTGATAAACGGCAGGTTAAGTCTTTCCTTATCGCTCTCTCTCCTTCTTCCTCCCCATCAGTGCATGAGCTGACTGTTAACTGTGGCCCCTGCGGCCACTCTCACTTCCTTTCCACACAGGAAGTTTGGTCAGGTGTCAAGGAGTTTGTTGATAGTGTGCTAACAGTCATTTCCTAGGCCTCTGCCCCACTGACCAAGACCCATTGAGACAGCAGTGTCCCAATATCCTGTTTCCTGTCATTCCCAAGCCTCTCTTGGTGATTTATTGACATGAGAAGCAGTCGTTTTTCCTTAGTAGTAACGGCGAAAGTCACTCAATCTGTTAGTTAAAACGATTCTGAACTTTTTTCTAACCTCTTCCTGTTCTGTATTGATACATGGAAGTCCCTGAATTGCTGGGATCAATGAAGTTCTCATAATCGATTTTAACAAATGTAATGGAGAAAATCACTTTTTTTATATATTTAACGCACACAACACAGACAAAAAATAAGTGAAATAGTTTTGACATACTGTGGATCTATTGGTTCATTTATATCAAGTCCCTAAAGATTAAGTCATTTTATTTTGTGTAACTGTTTTCAAACATTGTCTTCTTATTCTTATTCTTCTTATGCTGTGTCAGGCAGGTCGGGATTCCCAAATAAACAGCATTGTATTGATAGTGTCCCTGTGTTTACATTTTTCAGGGAAATCAGCTTGAAAATTGGCCTAATTCTCTGCATACTAAGGTATGATAGAAGAAAGGGTTTTAACATTACAAAGCAATTAAATAAAACCATTAATGTGTATACTCAGTATGTGACCTGTTAGCATGGTAAAGTGAAAGTAAACAGGCCTATTCACACCAGTATCTTACAAACAATAACAATGCCAGCTTCCACACCAACAGGTGGTGGTAAAAGTGCAAACTGCATTTCTGTCGTCGGCTGCTTTAAATACTGAAGCACTTAAAGCCAGATGGATTTTGATTGGATTACAGTGTTGTTATTATTCTGTTAGTGATTCCAATTATATTGCTCATGTGTGGCGTTATAATGTTGGATTGGACTTACCTTTTCTCTTACAATTAGAGTGATTGTTGAAAAGTTGCAGTCATCATTATAGTTATTGTCCTTGATGTGAACAGCTCTTAACTCTTGTGGACTTAACTTTTCAGTAGACTCACATCGTCTTTCATTCAACTCCTCAGCTAAGTGGTGCTCTGCGGAAAGGTGGTTTATCTCTCAGGAAAAGTTGAGGTAGTGGAGGCAGCTCCTCAGGAGAGAGCAGTCTTGAGGGGACCGTCTGACTGCGTCCGTCTGGAGCTATACTAAATCAAACACGGGGAGAGGAACCGGAGGCTTCCAGACTTCAATCCCTAGTGGAACACTTGCTGCCATACCTCAGAGAGAATCATTTAACCTGGATTACTCTGGTGGATTTTCGTATGAATTTTTCTCAAATAGATTTGTTAGAAACGCTGTAAGAATCTCCCAGGTGTGAGGATGATGGCATGGGGAACGTCTCGTATTTAATTACCTTCAGTTTGTGTGATTAGCTGGATTTTGCGGTTGCGCTAAATACTGTCCACCAGTCGTCTTGCATCATGAGTTCCTTTGTGGTACTTTCAGATCAAGCCCTTGTGCAAATGGGCAGTTTCTACTGGCAAATAGTTTAAATATTCACAGTCTACTCAAGGTCAATATTGGTTATACGATACAGACTCTGTGTGAGACTGTGTGTGTGTCCCTGAGGTCTCTGGTCCTTTAATTTCTCCCCTTTCTCATGTTCGCTAATTAACCAGATGCACTTGAAAGAAATGAGGTCGTAGTGTCAGTGGAAAAGGCATGGTCTGAACCATACGCCTCTGGCTGCACAGGTCACTGTCAGGTTCAGAAGTCATGTGTGAGAGTGGACTACTGGTGTAGATATCAGACACACTGTGGGCTTTTATTAGACAGGAAGTGTGTGTCAAAAGAGAAGGGGAGCAGAAGGACAAATGTGTTCTCACGTTCTAACTGATGTATGTATTGTAACTCAGCTTTACAGGGCAAAGAAAGGGAGCAATGCAATTTAACCTAAAGGACAAGTACTACAGCCCATCTTCCATTCTCTTAGACCTCCTTGACCTCTGGATGACAAAAACCAAGTTAATGCAAAACTTGTTCCATTTCGTTTCCATTTGTCAATAAATAAACAAAAAATAATAATAATAATTAAACAATAAATTGTTCATGGAACTTTCTCGGCATGCTACTATGGCTCTTTAACCTTAGAGGAACTCAAAGGGTAGCAGGTCGCTACCTTGAGCGATGACACAATTCCTTCCTCAAACTCTTTCAGACAGACAAGGGTCACGCAATCCCGCTTCCAAGTAAAGGACTTAGCTGGATTGACAGCATCCTTCAATTACCCAGATGTCCTGCCAGTCTGCAGGGTTGTTTTGAAAGGAACATCTGTCCAGAGCCACAGCCTCAAATTTAAAGGTAGAGTGAGTTAGGAGTGGAAACGGAGGGGGTTGGGGTAGCTATTTTAGTCTGTAACCTGATCCTTTATGGCCACTCTTAAATGTGGGCCATGCGTAAAGGTCAGAGGCTGGGTTTGTTGTGTCTGGCAGGCTGCTACATCTGGACGGGCCGTGTACAACAACACACACACTTGATGACGCTTGATATGCCTCAAATACTTCCAACCTAACTCTTTTTAGCAACACACAAATCCATATTCAGGCGTTCTGGATTATTGTATCCAAATGAGATTCAGTAACTGTTGGAAAGTGATTGATAATATGTATGGCGACTGAATAGATGTATAGTTTTTAGTTTGACCACTAGAGGCAGCACGTCTTACTTAGACTACAGTACAACTGTTCACTGACCTGTGATTTAAATGGCTTTAATAATGATGCATGGTAGCCAGTTTTTACAATTCCTTTGTGGATGGACAGACAGAAAGTAGATACAGACAAATCTGTTTTATAGTCGCTTTTGCATTCCCTTAAAATTTTTTCTGAAGTCGTTGCAGTGACCTACTAATGCAGCATTCAGATCTTAGGATGTTGAAACTAGTTTGTTGTGACAGATAGAAAAAATGGGCTTGTAATTGTGCAGAATGTTTTGTATACTGTAATTCCTTCATTCCCATCCCATTCTCTCTTTTCTGACTCATTCTCTCACATCTGTCTCTTCTTTCTGATCTGCCCCTTTCCTGTTCTCCTCTCCGGTCCTCTCACTTTTTCCACTCTCTCTTTTTCTCAATTGGTGTTTTATTTTAAGACATGCAGCATATGCTGATTTCAGACTGAATTGAGAGAAGGACTTTGGAGCCCAGCTGACCTGCCTGTGCTGGCTAATTGGGACTGTTTTCTTTCCCGGTTGGCCCCAGAAGCCCAGCATTCTCAGCTGTGGCCGCTTGCGCTGTCAGCTGCGCCCCTGTGACAATAGCAACTGTAATATTTCATCCCATGAACTACATTTTTCAAAAGATTATCATATTTATCTACCTGGTTGAGCTGCACCTCTGTATCATCATAAAAGTATTTTTGGAATGCTGGGTCAGAATTATTCTTACGTGACCTCTAGAACTTTTTTTCCCTTTAACTGTACAATCACTGACTAAATGTAAGGCAACTGCATGTTGGCTTAGATTAGGGGTCTCTAACTCAAACTACCTGGGGGCCACTTGCCAGGTGTAGCTTAGCAGTGTGTAAAAAATAGAAACGAGGCATCCATCAATTCCCAGTGTAGATAGCTCCGTTTATTATAATAGGTGCGATCTACTTTTGTTTCAGCATGCCGCTTGAACGCGTTTGATATACATTTTACATGTTTTATGCATTGGGCACAGAGTGATTTACATTACATTCGAAGTATACTGTATGTTTTATCAGTACAGACATTCTGAGGGAATCAACCCCAGAACCTTATAAGCAGGTTTAGAAAAAATAACACTAATAACTCAAAATATGATATTAAATAAAACTAAGTCTTATTAAATCATTCTAAAAGTAAAAACAATAGAATGTGTTCATGAATCATTATAATGCAAATTATTTTAATGCATTAATTATGCTTTTAGACCTATTGTATGGAATCTTCAAGTAAAGTCAAGTTAAGTAGGCTTTTATTGTCATTTCAACCATAAACAGTTTAGTACATGCAGGGGGCGTAGCACCAAATTCTGGGCCCTATGCACAAGCAGTGGCCATGGACCCCTGTAAGCTTGAGGTTCACAATTACCTACGACATTATTTAATACATCAATCAACTAATGGCATTTACCCAAACTATTAGCATTAACATTAGTTAACAACATATATTGTGATCTTAAAATTATATAAAAAGGAAAATAACATTTCCTGGTAATTTAGTCCCACTTTTCACCCAACTACGACGAAAAAACATTCCTCCAGGACCAAGGTGTTACATATGATATAAGTTATAACATAAATTAACAAAAACTGACTAGCTAGCTAACTAAGAAGACACTAACCAGATTAACATCATAATTTAATCTTTATCTAAAGACCTATACAGAAAAAAAGACAAAGACAACAAAGGACACATGCAAATGTGCAGACAAAATTGACAACATAACAGCATAATGTGTTACAGTGCTCTGTGGTATTAATTGGAGGTAGTGCATATAGAATCATGACAGACAAATATATACATATAATATAGCCAGGGGGGGGGGTTCGGGTGGTTCCAACGACCCACCTCCACTGCCAAAGGTCCAGAATTTTTTGTTATTATTATTATTTTTATTTTTGAGACAGATTAAAATAGATGGGCATTATTTAAAATAACACTTTTTTACAAAACAATTTATAAAAAAAAAAAACATGTGACAAGTCTGCGCAGCAACTGACGTTTTTTAAATCTGTGAGGCATCCAGCGGTGTATAATATGGGTCGAAAAGAGCAAGAGAGACAGAAGAGAAAGCAGGCAGCAGCGTCATTATCGCAGAATATTGAACATATGTTCAAAAAGACTGCCAAACAGAGTAAGTCTGTTATATATACTACCTGAAGATCAAATTGCTAACGCTAGTTAAGTGGTAGCTAATCGTCAACCCCACATCACACACAGAATAGTTCTGTTGTGCCTTTTCTTGAGCGGTCTGAATGGCTATGACAAGTCTGTAACATGAACATTAACAGACAGTAGCCTATCTGATGGAGATGGAAAGCTATGAAGTCTATACATTTTCCTGAAACATTTACAATTTTATTTTTGTTCTTTTACTATTTGATTGTTCTTAAAAAAATAATTTTGGGCTTTTATTTATGTTGTCTATCAGCTATGGATTTTAATCATTTGGCTTATATATAGGTAAACATATAGGTGCATATATGTACATATAAACAGCCAATTTTACATGTCACATGCATTAAAAACCTATATTAAAATGTGTTTATATAGGTTATTTCCATGTGGGCAGGCTGGAGACAGATAATTTTGCAGATTTGTCGATAACAAAACAGTATAAAAACTGGATGGAAACGTGGCTATTGGGCGATATTTGTATATATCTTTTCAGTCAGTCAGATATTACTATATCCTGAATCATGACAGTAGAATGTTCAAAAGTTTTGTTTGTGATGAAAACTTCATAGTTTGTGTCAGTATATACAGTAAACTGAAGTTTGACAAATTTTTGCCCATGTGTTTATTGCCATCCATTGATGTGTGTTGTGTTTTCAGGAGTATAACTACCCTCATTATCAACCAATAAAATATATTTTCAACAATTTATTCAGTTAACAGATGCTATTATTTTTAAATAATTTTACAATAATTTTGATATTTAATTGTCCTTTTAATGTTGTTTTTTTTCACATTCATTCTTCTGCTGTAACATTAATTAACGCAAAATTAGACAATAAAGAGAAGAGAAATATGACTACATGTGCATTACTAAAACGTATAGGCAGAGCAAAGACTATAGAAATATTGTGCATAATATTATTTTAAAAATGATTGGTTTTGGTTTTTCACTTGAAATCATTTTTTTTTTATTCAAATGAAAAAATTGTGACACGACTAATAATGGGACGTTCGGTCTAAACTGGCTAGACACTCCAGAAAGTTTTCGGCGCAGCTGATTAATATTCATGATCTCGACTCCGCCATAGTAGTGAAACTAACATCATTACACCTATGAAGAGAGAGACCCCACAAGGATAGCAAACCAGACATGAGTGTGAGTGTGTGTGCGTGTGTGTGTGTGTGTGTTGGGATTTGTGGTTTACGAGGACACAAGTGTGTATAATGACATAGGTACTACTACGTAAACATGGTTTATGAGGACACTTCCTGTGTCCCCGTAAAACAAAACGC
>JAUCMT010000024.1:8905493-8933789 GCA_032357475.1 Enteromius thamalakanensis | reverse complement strand
CCGATCCCCGATCCAGCTATTTTTTCAATATCGGAGCCGATATCCGATCCTAATATCGGATCGGTGCACCCCTAGTGGCAGCTGGTCATCATACTTAAAGAGCAGAAAACCACCATGGTGGGGGTAAACAACAAGTGCCCCCCAATAAAACAGCCAAACGTATGGAGGCCAGTGGGAGGGGTAGAGGTTGGGTGGCGGGTGTAGCGTGGGTATAACGCCCTCCTACCGTAATGAACACGTTATCACAGTGGCATCAGAGCAAGCCGAGCATATCATTGGTTTGAAATCCCTTCTTGCGGTGAGAGCTTTAAGCTCAGGGAGCGTGGGGAGAAGGTAGTAGCTTTCGGCTTTATCAGCACCACCGCAGTACTGAGAGCCCAGAGACCGGACAATCAGTCCTGCAGCGTCACGTACGCAACTGGCCAAGCATGAGATGAAATTAAACTTTGAGCGAGATGGATCAATCCCGTCAGCAGGGGCGGGTTTGCCTGCCGTCTTATCTCGGATTTGCCACTAACCTGTTGGACAGAATGGGCAACATAGGACAGAGAGTTCATATAATTTACCAGCAGAGTCTATTCCTCATCTTCAACAAGGCTACACAATGTAGGGAACTCGTCCGAACAAGTGCTTGATAATTCCGCCAAACTGACCGGCTGTCCCTTGGGGCGTAGCGCAAGGCGGCAACCAGGGCTGAACAGACAGGCCTCGGCTCCTTCTGCTTGGACAGTTCATGTGGATGCATGCGACGGTCGCATTAAGACCAGAAGAGCTCGTTTCAAAGACACTGCACTGCTTCTTTTATAACCACCAGACAAATTGCACCCACCGTGAGCTGAAGAGCACCGATTTAGCACTCGGGACAAATTAAGAGGAATAAACACAATTAGCTGGCAGAGCTTAGGCACTGGCGAACATCTCTCTTCCCCTCCCTTTCTGCTGATAATGTGAGGCGCTGCAGCACAGCTGCCATTACCGCCACCACTGCATCTGCCATTCAAAACCCAAGCTGATAATTGCACTGCTCTCCCTGTTACACAAACTCGCCTAATTTTATCTACGGCTACGATCGCATTGGCACACACGGGTTACAATAACCACCGTGAGAGGGAGCTTTTTGTATAATTGTTGTTTTGATATTTCTGCCACTCCATTACCATTTCCTGCGCTAAATCTATCCATGAATACAAGGCTGTGCGGAACATTATTCAATAAAAAGGTACTTTAGCAAGCGCTACAAGATCCCTAACGCTAAAAGAAAACGAAATCCAAGAGCGAACCTGCTCATTAAAGCATGGCACGCTTTATATTTAGAGTGATCATTAGCTTACTCTAGCTCACATAAACAGAGGGCTAAATCTGTAACGCTAGCAAACGCAAGAGCGCTGCCCTTGTCTTCTCTCTGAAGTCGGGAGAATATTTATTTTGGCGTAGCATGGCCAGAATCTCTCTGAGGCAATGTCCTTTGATCCCTATTTAAAATGGGGGAAAAAGGTTACGGCGATAAGTGTAGGAAAACACAAGAAACGACACCAGAAGGAATAACTTCGCAGAAATGAATTTCAAAACCTTGGGGAAGACACCTTACAGAAGACATTTCACCAGAACTCATATCCTCAGCTCAATTCAATTAACTTTTCGTCCAGAGGTGACACGGAGTGCACACGGGAAATCAAAGTTAGTTCGGCAAACCAAGTTTTTACATCTGCTGGAAAATTCCTTCGTTCTGACTTCATTGATTTCGTGTTTGTTATTGCTTAGCCGCAAAAGAAAACTACAGGTCTGTGTCACGGCTAACGGCTTCTGTGTGGCTGCATTCCTACGTAGTTGTCTTAACATCTCTCAAGACCTGACAGTGATCAGCTATGATATAGCATCCAATTACAGTGACATTTCAAAACTACAGCACACAAAAGACTGCGAAAAACAAACACGCTTCAGCCATTCATTCTTAAAAAGCATCTCATGAAAGGATCAATGAAGGCTGTCCTTTTCGAGCGGCTCCTAGAGTAGATCTTCGCCATCAAGCTTCTTGGACGAGACGTCAACAAAGCCTAAAATCTAAATTTCTTGGAGATCAAAGCGAACTATTAAGCCATACTATTCTCAAAAGCAGAACCAGAGCACTCATTCTGATACTGGGCCCCTGAAGTCACATTAAAGTGATTAATGACCCCTGCATTATCTGTGACTAAACGAATCAAGACAATACCTGCACTATGTATTCATGCTGGAGCCTAGCTCAAACCTTTACTATATGAACTGCTATATTCAGCATGGCCATGCCACAACTAAGCTGAAAGAGAGCATAACTTATAGATAAGCATGCATCTGCCAGGAAAAGAGAGAAAATCCTCACCATAATAACTTTGCAAGAAAGACACTTGGTGAATGGAATCAATATTCTCTACAGTAATGACTTTTCACGCCTTCTATTCAAAACCATAATGCAAAAATGTGTAATATATTATTTTCTACTCTATAAACTCAAATGTCAATGAGACCATTACTTTAAACCTCCAGAAAGTTACTTTCCAATTTCCCTCATTATCTGGGTTTGACTTTACCGTCTTTGTCTTCGAATTCTCAAAGACCTTGAAAAACATTAGTAGCCGTTTTACAAAATAAACCTCGTTTTCTTTTGAAACTGGCATTGCATTCCTGTAACTCAACCAAAAGCCCATTTCACAGATATTAATAAAGCATTAAACTTCCAATGCGCCACAAAGCCAGCATGCACTGTGACAAATACTGGGGTCATGCTTCAAAAGCATAAAAAAAGAAATAAATACATTAAAATATGTCCAAACTGTCAAAAGTCAACAGACACAATGTATTTTTCATCATGTTAAACTGTGGGTCTTAGGGAACCCAAACAGAAGAAATGCAACATTTCTAACGTCCTCTATAACAATGATGATACCACATTTGTTTATAATCTCTCCTTATGAAAACAAACAAAAAACGATTTACGCTAATAAAAGTGTCATATAAACCCCAAGCAGAACATGAGGAATACAGCACACCGTATCAAAACCGTTAGACTCAATTACTAAAACTTACGTCGCCAAAAACTTGACATAAATAATGCACAAACACATTTCACAAGACACAATGAGATTACATAGACAATGAAATCAAAGTAAAATCTCTAAAATGATATATCTAAATACCAGAAACTGTATATAAAAGTTAAGAGTCCACATTAATTATTTTACGTTTTAAATCGCCCATTACTTACAACAGTTCCACGAGTAACTTTATTTCGGATCGATGCAGACGCGGTACGACCATATAATTCCTCTTAAAGCGTCCTATGTTGCATCCATGGAAAACAGGAGGAAAAAATCCAAATAACTCCTTGGATACGCGAAGTTTTCAACGGGAGTAAACAATTATCCGTGCCATGTCGACGGCGTCCGTGCGTAAACTCTCCAAGAGCGCACGAAACTCCACGGACGAGCTTCAAAACGAGCTTTAAACGTCGGTCGATAGTCGGTCCACCGCGTCCCAGAGCTGGATCGGATTCTTTTCTTTCAGGTCCCGTACTTCGACTGGGGGTAGGGGCAGTTTGGTAGGGGTTTCTTTAGCCCCCCTTTTCTCCCGCGCACCCTCCCCAAAAGCAGCGAGGCAGGCGAGGGGGGAGGCCTCTGCGCGCTCACGTCACCAATCCGTAGTGAATGAGCGCGCACAGATGAGCTGCTCTGTCATTTGAAACCCCCTCACTAAAACCATCCCACCTCCAAAATAAGAAGATACGGGAGGGAATAAACTGCCCCTAAACAAATTCATTTTGCCAATTTGTTTTACAAGCGTGCATATATATATATAGACCGTATAAAAAGAATGTTCTTGCACAGTAACCATAGTTTTGTATTTATAGAAAACAATTACAGCTAACCTTTACTTAAATAAACCATAGTTTTACTACAAATATAACCAAAATAACATGGTTGCTATAGTTAGATTTTGACAAAGATACATTTTAACCACATAGTTCAACTATGGTATTTTTGGATACACAAACGGTAATCAATACGCTAAAAAAAGCAAAAAACAAACAAAAAAACATGGTTAGTAGTAGAACTCCAATTAATGATATAATATAATATAATTCAAACTTTAATTATTTATTTTGTGATAATCGCTGACTGATTTTACATTCTTACTTGCCACATGATAACAATAAATAAATAAGTGAATTATATACATTGGGTATGGAAAGTATTAATTGTTTTCGCATTAATGTACACACAGCACCCCATATTGACCGAAAAACATTTTGTTGACATTTTTGCTGATTTATTAATCTATTATATTATTATATTATCTTTTTAAAAAATGAAGAAAAACTGAAATATCACATGGTCATAAGTATTCAGACCCCTTTGCTCAGTGTTTAGAAGAGGCACCCTTTTGATTGAATGCAGCCATGAGTGTTTTTGGGAAAGATGCAACAAGTTTTTCACACATTTGGGGATCCTCTGCCATTCCTCCTTGCAGATCCTCTCCAGTTCTGTCAGGTTGGATGGTAAACGTTGGTTTATAGCCATTTTTAGGTCTCTCCAGAGATGCTCAATTGGGTTTAAGTCAGGGCTCTGGATGGGCCATTCAAGAACAGTCACAGAGTTGTTGTGAAGCCACTCCTTCGTTGTTTTAGCTGTGTTTAGGGTCATTGTCTTGTTGGAAGGTAAACCTTCGGCCCAGTCTGAGGTCCTGAGCACTCTGTAGAAGGATTTGGTCCAGGATATGTATCCTGTACTTGGCCGCATTCATGTTTCCCTCGATTGCAACCAGTCGTCCTGTCCCTGCAGCTGAAAAACACCCCCACAGCATGATGTTGCCACCACCTGTATTGGACAGGTGATGAGCAGTGCCTGGTTTTCTCCACACATTCTGCTTAGAATTAAGGCCAAAAAGTTATATTTGGTTCTATCTATTCTGTTCTCATCAGACTAAAGAATCTTATTTCTCACCATCTTGGTGTCCTTCAGGTGGTTTTAGCAAACTCGGTACAGGCTTTCATGTAAACTCAGTTGAACAAGTATTTAAAAGAGTACAGTGCATCAGTTGTCCAAAGTGTTACATCACAGCTACCTTTCTGCAAGAATAACTTCTTGTAAGGCTTACCATGAAGCACTGTAGAATAACATGAACATCTTTTCTCCTCTACGGCCTAATCCAGCGAACAATGACCCAGGCCAGGGCCCTCTACGCTGGCTTTCATCTCCTCTGTGTAGATTCACCCACCAGTATTGATTCCTTATTGACCTGAAATGTTCTCCGCTTCAGCCTGCACTCTTTTTCCAAACAAAACCCTTCAGCTGAATGTTCTGTCTTTCTTTCCTGTTTTTTTTTTTCCTTTCTTTCTTTCCTTCTTTCTTTCTGGATTGGTGACTTACATTTGTGTGGTTCTTTTTTAGCTAAAAAGCAGATTTTACCTTGGATATCAATGAGACAGTTTACATTTGAGTGTAAAATGTGTTCAGGTAATATTAAGAAAAAAAATGAGTGCTAAAAGAAAAGTCTTTTTTATATTATTAAATAAATTAATTTATTTTTTAAATAATTTTTTTTTTGCCTAGTTTTACCACATTAAACTCAAACTATTATTTTGTTCTGCAACACTGTAGTAAACCGATCCAGAGAAAGATTCGGACTCTAGATGTCCTCTTAAACTCTTCAGTGTTTCTGACAGTGACATTTTCTAATAACATTTGACTATAGGTCAAGGTCAGTGACTGACTGCCCTTTGCTTCCAACTTAGTATATACACTGTATTTCTAAGATATGCAAGACAAGGTCACAATGATAAAAACATCTTACTGATTGGTATCACATGCAAACAGAGTGTAATAGAAATTAGATAATTATTCATTCCTTTCAACTAATTAGATCCAAGTCACACTGGGCCAGCGGATCTGGAGAGCTTCTATACGCCTGCCCTCTGGAGTTAAAACAAAGAAAGAACTAAAAAGAAATCAACTCGAGGGGAAAATTCTCTCAGGGTCTTTCAGGTCTCCAATTGTTTGTACTTTTATTTGTTTATTCGTTTGTTGACTTATCTATTCATTTCATTATTATTGTTTTCCTGTTTCTATTTTCTTTTATTTCCCAGCTGAGGTTTAAGTTTTTAAATGGTTTCAACTCTTCTTTTGATCTCATTTAGAAAAAGAATAAACAAGGAAATAAAAGCCCTTGAAGTTCTTTTAACTATAACGCAATTTTCTTTTACGCTTGCCATCACATCCACACAGTTACATAAATTTGTATGTTAAGAGAGCCAGTTAACTACACATGCATTTCGGCATATCGCACACGTTTGGTCTTTTGTATTTGTTTGTAAAACTAACACGTAACACGCATTCAGCTCCACTTTTCTACCTCCTCGTTTAGATACAGTCCTTGAAATAGAATATGTCATTTCCTTTTTTTTCTGCTTTGATGAAGACGTACTGTGTAAATAGGGTTTGACTGTCTTGGTAATCATTTCCATTGAGTGCAGGGTGCTCTGGATAAATAGGTCCTAATTTGTGAGAGGTGTGCAGGCTGAGCTGACAGAGGCTGCCAGCGCATATTACCAGCCCTATTCTCAGCAGAAGGGAGGAGAAACGTCTGTCTGATCTCTGGCGCTTGCTTCACAGAGCACTGGAACCGCGACCTCTTTAGAAAAGTTAGGGCCTTTGTTTAAATTTACCATCACCAGGCAAATCGTCATTGACCTGGGACTAACTGGGCTTTATGATTCAGCCAGAGTTAGATTCAGTTTTGTGAAATGGATAACCAAAATCTGTGAAATGAAATTGGGCTAACTGAGGAAAGAAAGAAATAAGCAACATACTTATGCTTGATAAAGACCGTTTTTTGTAGTAGCTGTGTTTAGTACATGTTCTTGTTACATGCTTAGTCTTGGTGCCCATGAGGGAAATGTAAAGTGTTAAGGGAAAGTTCCTTTTAAAAGTAATGCATTACCCTCAACACTGGAAATATGGTCAAGTCTGGTCCTCTATGGAACTTAGAGGACTAGTTCTGGATTAAAATAAATGTTAAGAGCTGTCTAAACTGGAAAAGCTTGCACTGAGATATCTTAAAATACATTATTGTCATTGTTTGGTCTTAAAATGCTCACAGATAATGTAAGACATGTTTCTAAAAATTCTTAAATGTCTTAAATTAGCAAAGGTCGAGTCCTGGTTTAATCTAATCCCTATCCGGGAAACCGGCCCTATGTGTGTTAATACAATTTTTTAATGCACTTTTATGTCTAAGTAATTACAGATTAAGTTTATTTTCAGGGAGCAATTGAGCAATTTGGAAAAAAATGCCAATTCGACCTGATCACCATTTAATGTACAGAAACACTGGCGTAATGGAAATGATTAACTGCTAATATCAGCGTGGCACAAAAGAAGGCCACAGCGCTGTCAAATGTGCTGATATTTGAAGACCGGCACTACCTCTGGATAGTAAAGGGCCCTGATGCACAACCCTGAACAATGGAAGCGATTGTGGTTACAGCACAATGATAAGATCAGTTAAAGCAGTGATAACACAGATTTCTCTTTGTCGTTTTTATGACATTTTCGTTTAGTCTCTTAATCCACGTCCTATGGGCAGTAATTAAAGCACGTGCTCGGTGAGCTCTTTCCTGGAGTGAGGGAGTATTACATTCTGACCTTTCTAGATAAGGATCCACACACAGGATTTCTAGTGCCGTTCTTCAAGTGGTGCTTCTGAAGATGCCAAAATTGATTTATTCCCATTACCGGGGTGCTAGTTTTGGTGTGCGCAGTGTTTAGAGAGATGCTATTCTCTGGTAATTTACTCGACTCCTGGTTTTTATAGGTCACACATAGCATTTGTTTTTGCATTTGTATTTTGCCTTCGAGATCCGTATGTCAAAGCAATCATTTGAAGAATGTAGGCATGATAAAACAATACCGTTCGAAAGTTGGCGGTCAGTAAGATGTTTTGGTAACATTTTACAATGAGCTCTCATTTGTTAACATTAGGTAATACTGACATAAGCTAACATTAAGTGATATATTTTAAAGTCATTAATTAACCATTGATAATGTTAAGTAATATACATGTTCATGTCTGTGTCAGTTAACTATAATGTAAACCAATACTACATCTGACCTTAAAAATCTGGTCACAATTTTCGCTATTCGTTAAACAAGTAACTATGACTTTTGCCTCTATAAACTCCTCATTTGCTGCTTATTAATAGTTAGTAAGGTAGTTATTAGTTTAGGTATTAGGTTTGTAGAATATGGGCTTTATAATTAAAGTTAATTATATGCATCCTAATAGGTAGCTATTGTTACTTTAACTGTAAAAGTTTGTGTTGATTAATGCAGTTAAATAATGTTAGTTTTATTACAGTGTTTTTGAATTATTAAATACTTAAGTTAAACACATAAATGATTACAATTTAATAACATTTGACAATATTACTGTTTTACAGACCCTGGAGATTTGAAGCACAGTATATATCAATAACATTTCGGGTGTCTGCTGAATTATTTACTTCACTCTTTTCTTCACTTCACAAAATAATCTGCCAGAAAAAATATCTATTTTATAAAAGTAAATGATTTTTATTTGTAATATGTTGTCCATCCCACAAAAAAGCGCATCGTCATGCCAATACATAATGTGTGCTTCTCTTTCTGGAAAGAGTTATAAAAAAAAATAAGAAATCCACCATAATCGAGGCCCGTCCATCAGGGAGTAGTTTTATTTCTACAAACTCCATCATCTCTATAAATTCTCCCCTAATTTGTTTTGACTTTCTTGAATAGCTCTGAGTGGGAATGCGACTTTAACACGACCCTGCTCCAAAGCCAAGTTCAGTTTTTCCTTCGTGATTTGCTGAAACAAATGAAATGTGTGGTTTGGGTGACAACAGAAGCCCTCACGTTTCCATAGAGCGTCGTGTGGAATTCCAAAGGGTTTGACGCTGCTCGGCCAACGTTTGCGAACCAATTCCATTCAAATGGAATTCATTTCAACAAACCAGCCCTCATCACACGCGCCAAGAGTGACAAAGAGCTTTTGAGCAACAAGGGAATTAATAGAAGGTGGTAAAAGGCAAAGGAAAAAAGGAAAGGAAAATAGATTTTGATTGACAAACACAGGATGCAATTAGCAGAGTGTCTGAGCGAGCGAGTGAGAGGGAGAAAGTGAGAGCACTGATGTGGATCCGTGCTCCGATGGTAGAGGGCTGCAGCGGAGGGGAATGCTGACTGGAGACTCTTGTGTCTTCTGCCATATGGTCTCCTCATAGCTCTGCTCCGTACCCGAGCCCACAGCTATGCGCAAGCCGCACCGTTTCAAGTGGAGGTTACACACAAAAACACACACCATCTGACTGATGTTTCGCATCCTAGTATATCAAAACAATTCATGCATCTGAGGTATCGCCCGTTTCCCCCCCGAGGGAACCGTCTACCGAGCGGCTGTTAAAGAAATTTAGGGGAAACTCAATTAAAAACTACGCTGAAGAACAACGCTCGTGGTTAAATTGAAAGCGCACTCATTTATCTCAAGTTCTGTGTGTTATTAATGACGTTGGAGTTTTTGTTTACACTTCGGAGCTCGGTGTAAATAAATGTGCAAGTTCTGCGTCTGTGGTTGGTTTTGAGGTTGATGGGGTCAGACGGTCAGGATGAGGCCTGCAGCAGGGCTTTGTCCTCGCATACCTTTGGATCTGTGTAATTGCGGAGCTGACCTGCCAACAGGAAGTCCGTTCTCCCTCCCTTTTGCAGAGCAGCACTGCAGGCTTGTGTGCCAGTGATGGATAGTTAGTTAGTCCGGAGCCAAGGGCCGACACTGGGCAAGGTGGGATCTCGTCAAGGGCCTACGCCTCAATGCCAGCTCTCGAGCCCTTAGACCCGTGTTCTCATTAACACACAGTCAGAGTTTGGCCTACATCCTACTGCAGCCTGCGATGTAGCTTTCCCTGGACATTAGAGACGTTTAGCTTTGAAATGAGCTCACTTCTAAAGGGGCCTGTATATATTTAATCAATGATATTCTTGCACAGCAAAGTCTTTTTGATTCTGGTAGTTAGAAAAGTGGTTATTAAATGAAATCTTAACATTTTGTTTTGTATGTATTTTGTCATATTTGCATAATCTGTACATATTTCTAGCATCTGTAAAAACATTCTAGACATGTGGCATAGTGTGGCATATCATTAAAGGTTCTGTGGAATCATTTCCATAAGCCGGATCTTAGGTTAATCTCAGATCGGTTCAGTATGACCGTTTAGTTACACATTAATAGTACTGTATGAGCTCTATAGTTTTGTTTTACCATGTTATATGCCTTTGCATTTTTTGCAACCCTGTTACCAACATTTGGGTTATGCCAAAATACATAATGAAATGCAGTTGTTAAGTATTTTAGAACCAAATTTTAGTATGTAGTTATTTGTAGCAGAAAGTAAGGAACAAAGAAAGGAAGGTAATGCAATGCAACAAACCGTGTTATTTAAATACAAAAACTAAATTTAAGAAATATTTAGAATTATATTTGTATTATATTTTTATTATTATTATAGTTATATATTTCTGACCATGCTAAAGTACAATTTTTTTCGAGTTACAAGTAATATTGCACATCTTCCTGAAGGGTTATTATGAGGTAAGAAGGCTGTTTAGGACAGGGTAATATATTTTGCAGTTAAATATTTTGGTAGCGCTTTATTACAGTGTCACTTTTACATGTTACATGTACTTACCATTATCATAACACTTAATAATGCATAATTACGTGCAACCCCAAACCAATCCCTTATCCTGATTCTAACCATAAAGTAACCCATGTAGTTAAATGATATCAATCAATACTTAAATGTACTGTATAATTACACTTGTTACAAGGACACCTTCAAATAAAGTGTAACCTATATGTTATGTATTTTTTTGTAATTACGTAAGTAATGCTTTTAAAGCAATTACAATTCATTGATTGATTGGTGAATTGTTGAACTTTCAATTATTAAATATACATTTGTTGAAAGGGTTAGATAAAACAGTCTAGTGGTTAGAGACATTTGCTATGTGTACTTTTATTGCTATTTTCTTTTTTTTATTAAACATAATAATCACTGACAACAAGGTATACACATTTGTCCAATGGGTTCACAGAACTCACATAGCCATGTGACAGGCTAAATGTGGAGGTCCATCTCTACAGGAATGCTCAATGGGTTGTGCCCATGCGAATTTGACGTTTGTTTAGGTGCGTATGAGTTATTAAAAGAATCATTTGGCACACTCTTTCTCACTTTCTCCCTCTGTTCTCACACTCACAGTTACATGCAGTGCAGCCGTTGAAGCAGAAAATATTGCTGTCTAGATATTTGTCCTGGGGCTGATAGAGAGGGCATTGTCTTGGGACTCACTCAGGCCTCCGAGCTCATACAGTAGTTGTGCATGGCAGCTGCAAAAGTGTGCTTTGTTATGTGTCTAAGGATTGGGGTTCAAGACCTTGCTTTTTCTTGAAATACTAGGCAGATCAGAGGCGCACATGATCCTAGGGGAGCAAGGGTCGACGATTCTCTGTCCAATTTTTCTCCATTATTTATTTATTTTGATTCCCATGCTTTGTATCTCTTGTTCCCGCAGATGGATTTTCCAGGCCAGACCCTGAGACTGCCCTGCAGAATATGGGGGCCCCAGGGGCTTTCCTCTCTCCTATTGTTCTCATTATCCAAAACACAGTATTTAACCTACAAACATTTAAAGTAAAACTGGGAACAGCTGTCACATTAGAGGGAGACATCGCTGGCAGTAATAACCAAAATACTGTAATCGAAGCCGTGATGTAATGCAAGCTTGGACAGAATAAACAAAAGACTTTTTGTTTGTTGTCCTAGGCTGTTAAACAGTAGTGAGTTTTCCCTCAAGATAACTAGCACAGTTATTTCGTTCAACGGCGCGCTGAGGGATGTGCTACAGGAAGTGAGGCTCGTGTCTGTTTGTTAGCATCAATGCTTGCGCTGTGTGGGCACTGCCGGCTCTTTTTCTCTCACGCTGCCAGTCTATCCCTCTCTCCCTCTCTCCATGTCGCTTTCTGTCTTTCTTTCTCTGCAGGCCTCTAAACTGTAGCAGAGGGTTAGTGTCATATTGTGTTGCAGTGTTTAGCGGAGCAGCATGTTAGCATGAGGGCTGGCATCTGGCTGGAGATATGCCCTGAAAATGCCACAATTCTCTCTATATGTGTGTCAGAGCATCGAAACAATGTAGTAATAATAGTAAAAAAAACAATAAGAATGTTGTTCTGACTGAATATCTGCTATATTGATAGGATTAATGTCACATGCACACACATAAATGAATAAATGAATATTTCTGAGAAAATAGCTTCTTTTTTATTATTTTGTATGTATATATATTCTATTATATATATTGTATTCTAAACAAAAACACTAAAGACTATTGCCATTAGATGACTAAATTTAATGTAAAACAGCGTTTATTAATTTGATTTTGTAATTTTAAAAAAAGTGCAGAAAGGTATGTAATAACGGTTTAGCAGAAAATTTGCAATGAGCCTGGGTAAAAAAAAAAAGACTGTTTTCTCAAAGATAATAAAATTTAAAGTTTGAAAAGTTTTGTCATAGCATCTTCAGATGAGTGTGTGTATGTTTAATATATTTATATACTTACACCTAAATAAATTTTACAGGATTTATGTTTGTCTAAAGCTAGATACTACCGTAAGTTATCCAGCTTAGCATCCATTGACTTCACCAACACTTGCTGTCCATTTGCGCTGGCAGCCTGAAGAAATATGGCCTCTTAATTGGTGAATCATGACGCGCTGTAGTAGCTGTGATTGCCACCAAAGTGAAACAGTGAGATTATTAGCCATCCCGCAATGAAATTTATTATGATCTACAGGGCTCTGTGTCTGAAGAGACCATTCCACCTCAGCAGGGAAGCAACAACACCGCTCTTATTAGTCATACTTCACTAGCTGTCAACAGCCACAAAGGCGACTCATGATTAAAAATGAACATGCCGCTTGTTCAGGATGGCCTCATGTTTGGTGTCACGAGCAAAATGTTGGGTTATTTGTGCACTTTATTGATGGAGCAGTTTTGAGGAAAGACGCACGTTTAAAAATGTCTGTTAATGCAGAGAGAAAAGGGACAGGCAGAGATGATAGCAGCAAATAAATCAGTGAGTGAGCCGAATTCTCGGTTTCATAATTTTGTGGAAAATATGGTGAATGAAACCCCCATTACAGAGGAAATTGAAGCCCTTTGTTCTTAAGCATTCGCGTCTTCGGATATTTCCCTGGATGGAGTCGGAGATTTGCTGGGCCAGAGTTACCCAGATGAGACAAACAGGAATTAAAACGCCATATGCTTGGAAACGCTATCTCGGCGCTGCTCAAATGCCTCTGCAATTTCTATCAGTTTAAAGAGGGAAATCTTCAGAGCACCTCAAGCATTTATTTATATATTTTTATTCTTCTCATTTGTTTATTTGTTCCATCTCACTCTGTCATGTTCATCAGTTTTGTGGAGACAGCGTGGCCTCGTTTTAGTAACGCGATGCCATTTGGCCATTCAATTAGTTGTAAAAATGCGCAAAAATGCCTATGTTTTGACCAAATTCATCTCCATCAAAGGTCCTAAGAGAGTCAGCCCCTCGCAATGAGTTTATACTGACGGTTTTCAGTGGGGTTAGATGGCTAGGAGCCTGGGAGCCCCTTCTTTGATTTGTAAAGCCGATGAGATGTTTCTTATTTGGAAGCCCGGCTCAATCTCAATCTAGCGGTGCATTAGAGGTGCTGTTCCCCTACGCCCCACCTAGCTCAGTTAATTGTGTGTTTTCAACCCGCTGTCGGAGGCTAATTTAACTATAGATTGAAATGAAACAGCCCTGGCCTCACATTTTCTGGCAATCAAGACTCCAATTTGACTGTGTTTTCTCAGCAGACATTAATGATTCCAAAGCTAATACTCATTGTTTGAGGTGACATAGCAGCCCTGGCATTTACTTAACCTTTTGTCTTATGTACAAGTCTGAGTCAATGCAGAATCTACTCTTAATTAATATCTTTTCTTCTCTCTGCCAACATTCATTTCTTGAATATTCAGGGACAGTCAAAGTAGACAAAGGCATATAATTCAAAGATAAAGAACGCCAAGAACATTTTATTTAATCCCCCCCAAAAGGATAAACTTGTTTCTTTTGCATATATATTATATATATTAGATTTGTCAAGCATAATAACATTCGGTGCAGCTACTTACAGTAGGTACTGTAAAATAACACTAACAAAGAACAACTCAGGTCACCTTGAACCTTAAACTGTTGTTCTCAACAAACCAAATGACTATTTTCTGTAATTAAATGTAAGTTGTGTATCTGTTATTACATCATTCTGTTATTGTAAACTAAAGCTTAGACTGTTAAAAGTGTTTTTGCTGAAGTAAAACTGAAATAAAATATACTAAAATTACAGTCCCACTTTATATTAAGTGTCCCTAATACCTGTGTACTTCCAATTCTTGTTACATGACTACTTAGTGTAGTCTCTAGCATGTGATCAAGTACTATGATGTCTCTTATGTTCCCATATGATAAAAAAACGAAATAAATCCAAACTAACATTATTTTATATTGTATTAACTCTAAGAAATGTTCAAAATAACTAAACATTAAAAGCTTAAACTTTACCAGGCCTTTCCATGTTAATAAAAATCCAGAAATCTCAATGAAACTGCACAAAGGCACCATTCTTTACAGCAACAGCAATGGATGGGAAAACAAGAGTCAATTACAGTGTGTTCAGGGAACATTCACAGAACATGTCAAGTGAAATTGGTTTGATCTCATTGTATTAGCATGAATTTTAGTCATCAGTACAATTAACTTATTTTAAGTTAAAATAAATCAGTTCAAATGAATGAAAATGTGTGTAATCATTTTATTAAGTTAGATCAACAAGCTTTTTTTTGAGTGTAATAACTTTGATGTCCAGACGTCTTTAAACTGTTTTGAAAAGAAGAGAAGATGCAACACCATGGTAAACATGCCCACATCCCTACTACTTTGAAGGGTTAGTTCACCCCAAAATGAAAATTCTGTTATTAATTACTCACCCTCATGTCGTTCCAAAACCTATACGATATTTTTGATGAGCTGTCTGGACCTCCATAGACAGCAATGCAACTGAAATGATCCCAGGTCCAGAAACGTAGTAAAAACTTCAGTAAAACAGTCCATGTGACATCAGTGGCCCAACTTAAGTTTTCTGACGCTACGAGAATACTGTATATATGGAAGCTGTGCATATAAAATCTGCCAGTGACGTCATAACAAAGTATAAACAAAGATCTAAACTTTGACAGTGTAGCAGTTCTTTCATTAGAACCTTTTTTATGACAATAAAACGAATACATCCTGCGTTCACACTTTCTCTTTCTCTACTTTCCACTATTCACCTTCTCCTTCCAGATAGGCCCCTCTGTGTACATTATCCAACATACACACAGCGTGCAAGTTGCACGGGTGTTTGAAAAGTGTGACAGAAATCATTTATTATTCTGCGATATTCAGAACAAATAAGGTTATGAGGCAGGAAAGCAAGCACAGGGCCTTGAACTCAGAGGCTATTTGATTTGTCACAGGCCTGTTTTATGTCTTTCTCTCTCTGCCTCTCTCTCTCTCTTTTGCTATTCCTCTCCATAAAGGTTCCCAGCTGAACTTGGCTGAGGTCAGTGTCCGGTCAAATGGAGTCGGGCCTGTGCGTCTGTGGGGGTGCAGATGAAGTGGTCAGCGGTGTGACAGTTAGCAGGGAGTCTGACAGCCCCAGCTCCAGTGTGGATTGGAGGTGAGGAGAGCAGATAGAGAGAGAGTGAGGTGGTGTGTGTGTGTGTGTGTGTAGTACTCTGAAGCATGGAACTAACATGGACTAACAGAAGGACTAACCTTGTAGTGAAGGGAAGTCTGACTCATTTCTGTGAATCTTTCTTCTGTGCATTACCACATGGTCCCTGTTTTGCATGCTCAGAAATGTCCTAAAAACCCATATGTAGGCACTTGTTGCGGTTATTGTTTCTTTTCATTTTTAATGAAATAAAAAATAATACAAATAATTAGCATAATTTATTTTGTTTTAGTAAAAAGCATTTAATTTAACATACTAAAACTTGTCTGGAATAAACAATGAAGTGTTTGTGTCAAACACTGAAGTCATTAAAGGAATAGTTTAGGCATTAAATATATATATTTTTCCATCGTTACATCATTTGCTTATCCTTTGGCCTTAAAGCAAAGCCTTCTCTGCTGGCCTTCAAATCACTAACTGTAATATTATTTTCTATGAATGTGCATTAAATGATCTACAATAGTCTATTCTCTTAATTTCATAGATTTTCTCTTGGTTGTGCTGCTTCCAGTAGTGTATGTTTATATTAGAGCTTTTATACAATCATCTTTCAGCAATCGTGGCCTTCAGAATCAACAGCGCAGGATTCTGCATTGAAAACGTTGGATTTAACCAATCAGATTTCGAGAAGGCAGCCCCAGGGCCTTCTAGCAGGTTTACGATAGCATTCTGAGGTTAAATACAGATTTAAAATCATAATATATACATGTTAAAGTTACATTTATTTTGTAATGTATTCATGTCATTCCATTACATGTAACTACTTATTCCCAAACACTGGAGGCACGTTTTACCAAAAAGTCTAGGTTGAATAAAAACATCACAATAATCCACATTTTGTGAAGTGAAAAGCTGCATGTTTGGGATTTTTAAATCTTAAATTTCAGCAGTCGTTGTCTTCAGTGTCACATGATCCTTCAGAAATCATTCAGTAAAACTCTTGCACTTTTGTAAACATTTTTAAACAAACCATGATATATTTTTCAGTATTATTTAAAAAAAATTGCATTTAATTGAAACTTTATTTTAGTACCAATGTATTTGCTTTATTCTGTTTAATGAGACTTTGTTAAATAAAAGCGAAAGAGAAAGTGAAAAAACTGAGAATGATTAAACCAATTGATTGAAAAGAACGTTCACTATTGCCCGACTTCATGAATATGCTCAGTTTTGCTCTGTGTGGCATAGCAGAGCCCGAGTCAGAGCATTGATACATGCTCCAGCGTGTGTAATCTCACATAAGGCCATCAGAGATTAAAATGGCGGGATAATTACGGTGGCATGGGAGATTCCCGCTGTGTTTGCATACACGCGTGGGATTTGTAAGCTGTGCATTAGCCGCACGGTGTGGGACACCACTGAGAAGGTAATTTAAGGAGAAAATTCCACCGGATTCTCTCCCCCGATATCATTACCAGTCGTATATGCTCTATCACGTCCGTGCGTAGCTAACCCCGCGCTGTAGATGAACACCATAGCAATTAATTGTTCTGGGCTTGGTTTTATAGCTCGTTCGTTGACCGAAGCTCAGGGAACGGTTTGTTCTAGCCATTGGTATCTAAATTAAATTGTCTTTATCTCCTGCCAGTGAAAAAGGGAAAAGGGGGGGAAAAATTAATTTGTTAGATCAAAAAAATATTTAATTTTTCAACACATCAAACAAACTTTTATTCAGTCAGGGTACACTGCAGCGGCCCTTTTTTCTTAATTAAGAAAGCATTCTATTATTAAACCAGATGAAAAGAAACATCAATTCAAACAGTACAGTCATGTTCGACTACTACTAATCTTTTGGTAATTATTTTTTAATTGAATCTTTTGAACACAAAAGCCCTGAGCAGATGCTTGTATTACTTGAATCCCTCATCACACCCCGTGCTATATGTGCAAAGATGATGCTCTTCCGTGAGAGAGCAAAGGGAAAGGAGCTGAAGAAAAAGAAAAGGAGAATTAAAAACTAGAGGATGGAGAGCGGGGGGGGAGAGACGAGACCCGTGGCACCCTGAAGAGTTGGAAACTTCTGCATAAACGAAAAGCTCAGCAACGAAACTTCTTCAGATGATCACAGGCATGCACAATGGTGCGCGCACGGGGCCGTGTTGCTGTTTTGCTGATATGTGCGGTATTTTTAAAAATGAAGAGGTCGAGGTGCTTCGAATTCAAGTGCAGATATTTCTGTGATTTTTACCTCGAGTATCCCTTCTTCTAGCCTTAAAAAAAATATAGACCTGCACAAGCGTTGCCTTCAAACTTTGAGTTTAACAGAGTGCTGATTCGTCAAAGTTTGTGTGATGAATCTTGCGGGAAACGCGCTTTAAAAAAAGTATTAGCCAAACCTGATGCGAAGTTGGAAAGGCTTTGGGAGGAAGCGGGGAGGAAAAAAAAGATGTTAAAGAATGGGAAAGCTTGATTTTTTGACAGTTGATATGCTCCCTGTGTGGAAATTTGTGAAGTGCACTCTAAGACTCTTCAAAGTACTTAAGGCGGTTGGTGGAGATGCGAAGAGGGGCTTATGAAACGGGGCTCTATGTGTCTGGACAGTTCTAAAGAGACATCTTTAAGAGTATGCAGGAACGCGAGTGGCAATCAGGCCCAGCCCAGTGCCAGATAAACCTGGGAAAATCACATTAAACACGCATTATGCATGTGGCTACAGGATGGCAAACCACAAAATGGCTTCTACATCGGCTCAGACGCTCGCTGCATCAAAAGCTGTCAGCATCATTTTTACAAACATGATTTACTGTACCACACACACACATAAACACGTTGCAGAAATGTTCTTCGAATCGACACTGTACTCACCAAATGGTAACAATGACCATTACTCTCTTTAGAAGCTTGAATGAAGTTTGTAGGCAGATTAGAGGTCAGTTTGAAACCAGAGACAGATGTGTCCCTGTGTCCTCTAATCAGGCCTTTCAAGAGCAAGAATGCATGCTTTTCTTCTTATTGGCTGCCTTAGGTGGGTTCTTTCAGTTTTCAAAGCGAAGGACTTCTTTAAAAGCCGATGTTAGTTAAAGAGACCTTCCAATATGCAAGAAGGAACATAGAAAAAGAGAAATAGAGAAAGGAGACAACAGAGAGGAATTTCTTAGCAGAAAGACGATGATAAATAAACAATTACATGAATAACCTTCTGAAAAGTCACCTGTCCTCCATAAGGAGGCTGTCGACAGCTTGTCAAGGGAAATTAAAGGTTTGTCACCATCATCCATGCACAGAGCCAACAGAATGGAGCTCTTAGAAAATGGAAGTGCTTTTGAGAATATAAAAGGATTTTTATTCAGGATGTGTGTGGATGCAGGCGGTGATTTGCAGTCTCTCGAAGAAGTGCAGCAATACTACAAGTGCAAACCCTTAAAACCATTACTCTATACCCAAATGCGATTTTAATCAGTGGCGTGTGCTGGACTTCTGAAATGGGGAGGAACAGGCTCTTTGTGCATTTGAATGTTTTTTTTCCCTTGTAAAACCATGTTCTAGTGACAATTTGAAACACTTTTTCCCCCTGTATGCTAAAACCGTGAAGCAAAACAAATTCTTTGGTATTGTTATCATGCCATTTACTGTAAGAATTTTATTTTTTATATATATATTTTTTAACAATTCTTCTAATTTAATTACGGTAATACTGTAACAAAATATTTTATTTGTAACTACTGTGTTGTTTGTCTATTATTAGTAATGCAATTCATTTAAATAATTGAAATGTTTTTAGATTTTTATAATAAATATTTAAAAAAAGCACATTTTAATATCATTGATGTTTTTTTTTATTCATTGACATTAATTGTTTCTGAAATGAGATAAAGTGTATTTTTTTGTTAGCTCACACACTCAAGGCTTTGTTGGACAGTGTTAGTTTAGAAAAATGAGCACTTTACACACTTTTTAGGTCATATTTCATAATAACTGTGCTTTATTGTTATGCTGTCGAATAATTCCTCATCCTAGTTTTTTTTTTTTACTGGTACTGCTTCTACTTTCCCTTCACATCCATGGTTTTAATATATAACTATAATGGTTTATCATCATTCAGCACCAGCAGAAATCAATCAATACTCTCCAATATTTCATTTCAAGTTGGAGTTTTAGCCAGAAAGGTGTTGCAGAGCATAAACAGAAGAGGGTTTCTATTGCATTCACAGTGGGGGAGTTTTGGCACACGGTTCACACTGAGAAAAGAGGCCGCGTGCACAGGTTGAGTGGGCAGGTGCTCGGGTTTTGTTTGGGCTCCAGGTGTGCCTGTTTGGATCAGCAATACAGTGCTCTTTGCACAGGTCCTCAAGATAAAGTGCTAGCCCCCCAGATCACTGAGTCTATGAAAACACGGCATGTAAGATGAGCTTTACTCTGACTTATTTGGGGTTATTACAGTGGCTGTTTTTATTGCAAATAAACAGCTCTGAGCCACTCATAGAGCTGCATTTGAGCTGTCTATTGAATTACATGGTTCCTGGAGCGTTATTTCCTGTCAAGAAAGGCAATTTTTACACACTGTATGATTTAGTTGGTTTCTGCATTGCTGTGTTTTATTTATAAGTATGAGCTAGACTTATTCAGTAGTTTTGTTGTAGGGAAAACAAAACAACTAGTAATCAGTTGGGGACAAATTATCAAATTAACTGTAGTAGCACTGTCCATATATATATGGATCATGTGAGACTGAAGTTATTAAAAGTAATAACTGGAGATAATGTAGCTGCGCCATTACAGGATTAAATGAAAATAGCAAAACATTATTTAAATTGCAATAATTTTTCAATTACTGATTACTATTTTTTGATTATGTATTTTTGCCAAATAATGCAGCACAGATGAGCATAAAACACTTCTTTCAAAAACATAAAACCTTTGAAATGGTAGTGTTTTGTGTGTGTTTATGCACATTTTACACAATTTCATGCAACTTAGAATCTGTATCCCATTTTCTTTTACCCAGAATGAGGTAATTTACAAATGGGCCATTATTATTTATACTAGTAATACAAGATAGTTTAGCTTTTTGAAACACAATTTGAGAAGCGGTTTCATGACACATTTTACCATCTTTTCTCCTGCATGCCAAATCTAAATACAGAATGGCACACTTTATTCTAGAACATGACCATTTATATTTGAAATTGACTCTAAATGCAAACAGGCAGAACTCCGGATACCCCAATCATTTTTGCGGAGAGAACCCTTTTCTTCGAATTTCACACTGTGTATTGTGCTTGGATAAAAATGGAGAGCAGGGAAGAAAAAAAATCAATAGCAAAGACATTGCTGGAGGCTTACATATTACATTTTGCATAAAAGTCAGACTTAATTTGGCTTTGATCATCATTCCCAAAGATGACTCACTGGAGCCACTATCATTAGCCAATCCTGGGAAAAACCAGACGCTGACAAAGACCAAAGGCTTTGAATCACACTCTCTCCCTTCGGCTCTGTGTTTTTGGATACGTATTTCTGCACGGTGACTGAAAGGATACCTCAATGTTTATTGAAGTGGACACTTTAAGACCTCCCAGAACTATAGCAGAACAAAACGTATAGGACTTGTGTAAAGACCTTATCTTATGTAGAGATAGAATTATGCATTTTAATGTTATCAGGCGCGATTGTTCTTTTATGCTTAATTCATTAGGATTAAAACAGGAAATGTTCGCTTTATATCTTCCGATTAAAAAAAGTTCAATCTGTATTCATCAGCCTTTGAGCAATACAATATCCATTTCAACAAGAAGTAGAAGTAGGTTTCTTTTCGTATTTGTGAAAAGATAACTCCAAAACTTCAGTGCACAAAGAACTCGCCCTTGATTTTTATCGCTCTCGTTATAACAACAGTTTTCGTACAATTGATCAGAGCGAGATCAAGAGACCTTGGTTATAAAAGTATGTTTAATAATTTTCAAGATTACATTGCTTAGCTTCAGTCCCTGATTAAAAATCACATTAGCAGGAAGAGAAAAAAAAAATGAAATGTGAATATTATTAATAGATAGAGGAGCGTCACAGAGAGAAAAAGGAAAGAATTTGTCTTCACTTCCACACACAATGCCATTGTTCTTGGGACATTCAGAAGTCACTTTATTATTAATGATACAGAGATTTGATAGTTCTTTTTTTAATTCACACAGTCCTCTGATGTCCTTTGGATGTGAACGCTACAGTGTCGTACCCAGACACAAACCTTTACAAATGTTTCACTGGCTTGTATAATTGCTGTGTGGTTTTAAAACATTGCCGTACGTGGTTATGGGAACAATCTGTCATGATATATGCCCACGAGCGCTGGCGAGCTGTTACCAAACACCCATACACTGCTAATAACACAAGGTGACCATTGAAAGACGTGTTCACGGAGGCCCGAGGCGAATGCTGGATTCGCTGGCTTTTTCTGCTCCTCGCTCAGCCTCAGAAAACGAGACATCAGTGTCAAAACTGACAAGAAATGTGCTTATTTAGAGAGTTTTCCTGGATGTCTGTGGGGAAGAATGCTCTGGAATGGGTCGCTTCGACTTAATAGTCTAGACTGGGCACATTATACAAAGACTGGTTTGGGGCTGGGGTGTAACTTTATAGGAAAACATGTGAAGCGGTCTTGAACGCCCCGTCCAGACTTGGCTTCCATGTCCACACATGAAAGCAGCATAAGATGCCATCATGTTGGGAGGGTTTGTTATTATTAAAACCAGACATCTGCGCTGTTTTTGCTGGAGATCAAATCAAACATGTGGATGCAATGGCACATAATCTAAGTGAACAAAAATAGACTGCTGTTTCACCTGGCAATGTGTCGCTTGTAGACACTTTAATAGATCGCCACACAGATCCAGGAAAAAGTGCTGTTTATCATTTGTGTGTGAGATTTATTTAATATGCAGGTTATCTCGGTACTTATGTGTTATATTTTGTAGAATTGTATTTAATTGTGGGAAAATAATGCGTGCGGATTTTTATGCGTAATCGTATATAATAAATTGAAATGTAAGATTTTGAAACCGTGCAAAACAGAATGCTATAAATATTCTATGAAGTTTCTACACTTTTTCTTGGTAAAAAAAAAAAAAATAAGTATAAGTATGTATGAAATTTTGGAAAATTTTCAACTTGTTACTCAGGTTGTTTTGTTGCTTACTTAAATTTGACAAAATGTGTTATAATAATAAAATAAATTTGTAACAAAGTGAATAAAATAGATGCATGATACAAGAATCACTTTTTTTCCTAGTGATTCACTGGACCCCATTGTATGAATTTCAGATGCAGCCGTGTGAAATTGCTGCTCCATAATGAAGAAATGTATTATAACATCTTTAATCAAATTGCTTCTTATTGCAGTCAACCACGATGATGGAGAATGGTTCATAGACGTGACAAAGAAGAAGTATAACATTTGAACTACAATAGGATCTTACTTAGCGAGTTGCATTAATTCCCAAAAAGACTACATAACACGTTGTGCCAGACAAGACAAGAAAAGAACATTCGAGCTTCATCAAAAAGCTAATGTGAGAAAATGAATGATCTTCCTCAAGTTATTTTTTCCTCTTGATTATCTGTCTCTAGCGTTCAACTCAAGGTCACAGATGTGCTGGTATCTAGTCATTTCTAACTATGACAGAGTAAGGACCTCTCACGTTTTAATTGTACTTTAATTTACTTGGCTTGTGTAATTACTTGTGCATTTGCATAGTAACTCCATTACTAGTTTCAGGTGTGAAGTGTCACTCAAAGTTCGAAATGAAGCCTCATGTTTGAAACATGACTGCCGTCGGATGCAGCCTGTGTCATATGTTTTTGATTAATGTAGTGTCCTTAATGGCGCTCTCCTCAGCCGGGTTGAAACTGCGAATTTGATTTTGAAATAAAAAGGCATGTTTGACGAGATGGCTTTAGATGCAGGGCTCAACCGTCACGAGAAGCACACTCTGGCTAAGATGAAGCAAGGAAATTAAAGTGACACTACTTTTAATAGCACTATAGTGCCTTTTTTCTTGTGTTTAGTGCATTGTTGTCATCCCAGTTGAGTATGAGACTGGGATTTTAGGTGTATCTGTCTGTCTGTCTGTAGGGAGGTGGCATCGGTGCAGTAGTGTTGGAGTGCATGATTATCTGAGGTTCGCTCCAGCACAGGCTTAAGAAAGAGTCTTCTCACACAGCGCACCTCAGGGAATTGTTAAATGATTGGCCCAGCACTTAATTCAATCACTTAGCGCTTTCTTTCTTTCTTTCTCTCCTTTCTCTCGCTCTCTCTCATTCCCACTCCTCTCCTCATTGATCATGGTCATGGAAAAGTGATATTTTGCATATCTGGTTAAGTGCTCTTAACAACCTCGGCTCGTGCTACGTTAAAAATTAATAAATAATAAAAAGGGGTGGGGGTGATCTTGTCAGGGAAGTAATTTGCTTCTCTTGAACCAATGATGGCTTGCACTTTATGTAAATTGGTGTCTAGGGACAACAAAATCCCTCTTAATACACATGCAGACTTCATAACAAAACACGACGACGAGGAAGGACGAAGGGAAGGTGGAGAGATGATGAATAGCGAGTCGTGTTTTCTGTGCGAATGGCCCTGTCGAGCGAGCGCTTTGACTGACACTATCAAAAGCCATGGTGACATGCTTAGCACACGTTTTTGTAGTTACATTATTTGTTGTTGACAATGTGCAATTTAGAGTTATAAAACCAGCATTGTAAAAAAAAAAGTCAAAAATTAAATAATTAAAAAAAAAGCCTTAATGAAATGGCCTTTTGCTATTTTGGGGTGCGGTGAGAGAGATAAATTGTTAGTGCTTAGTAGTGTTGTAGTCAAAGGTTACATGACAGGCAGCAGCAGAGGAGTCTTCATGCCAGACACAGCTCTGAGAAAATGAGTAAGACGAGATGTCTGCTTGTGCCACCACATGGCAATATCACATATCACTAAATTCTAAATTGATTGATTTTGAATTGCAATTAAACTAAAAGTGTTTATTAAAATATAACTGCTGTAAGTTACTTATTTTTATGATCACATTTTATTTTCAATCTATTATTGGATTTTAACTTAATATTTTAATTGATTTAAATGTAATTATATTAAGATTATATAAAACCAATTTCAAAAATCGCTTTTTTTATTGTCCATTTTTATTGATCTCAGTCAAACTGCAGTTAGGTTATTTTGATTAGGTTAAAAAATAGCACAATAAAACCATAACAATAAAAAATATGATTTAAACAAAACAAAAAGTTTTTTTTTTTTTCATAAAGTCTTCATATATTGTCACAAGTGTAACCAACAACCATGTCTAAACGAATAAATAAATAAAAATATCTATATATCTATATATATATATATATTTGCCTTATCTCAAAGCATGATGGAAATTATGTGGTGATGTATGGAAAAAACATCTCGGTGGTTCTTTTATTTTTTATTTGTTTTGGTACAGTTATAATAGTATTTGTAGTTTCATCAGTTAAGAAACATTTTTGATATTTTCAAAAATTATAGAGATGATATAACTCAAAATGTAACTCCAAATTAACTGATGACTATTTTGAATTGTGACTCTTTTTGACATTCCAATTTAGCATATTCAAATTCCATGTTATTAATTTACACAAAACTGATTCATAAATCCAGAATCTAGATGTGTTAGGGTTGAAGATATAACTTCTAATACCATTCATACTCTTTTTTTTTCAGAGCCGGGACGAGAACATCACTCACAGATTTATGAGGAATCCAGAAATGTGTGTCATCATTATGGACAGAGGTAAAGAAAGTCACTGTGTTTTATTTTAGTAATCTCATTCATGTGAGTGTGAGTGATTGTGAGTCTGCATGTGTCTTTCCTGTTTCACCATAGATGGCTTCCACCATACACAACTTCTTTTGTATTGTTTTATTATTTATGCATGGGGCCACTGCTTTAAGATGGGGGAAATAATTCATATTCAATCTCTACCACATCTTAAGTAGCCATTCAGTTCAAACATTTTTCACCACAGATAAAAAAAAAAAAAAGACGAAAGAAAGGAAGAAAAGAACCAAAAGAAACGATAAGGCACAAGGGGTGTGGAATATGTGCATCCTCAAACAGATGGAGATGAAAAGAGCGAACGAGAAACAAATGGGAAAAAAAGCAAAGGGAAAAACAGAAAAAGAAAAACAACGCACAGTTGAGCCAGTGGAGAAATTTTTTATATTTCTGAATCTCAAAGCCTATTAAATATAGATTTAACTTTTGGCATCTAAAAGGGGAGGGATCTGGAGAGTTCTCACAGGCAATGAGGTGCTCATTGTAGTACTTGCTCCACTCCTGGTGTGTGTGTGTGTGTGTGTGAACAGCCGCCAAAATGAACTGTTGTTGCACAGCCATGCCGTCTAAAAAGCTGTTAACGATGTGGAGAGATCCCTCTCTGTTACGCTCATGTCCACACACACAAACACACTCAGAAAAGAGGAGTGTTTATTTTTGCCTCTCTTTCATGGTGTACTGGGTACACTTGAGACTACAGCTCATTCTATTACTGCACAACAAAACACAATCAATGGATTGTAACCATAGATGAATTACTGTCTTGTTACAGTTACTTGTTACTGTATGGCAGAGTTGCTTGTAGTAGATTGTCTTAGTTTAAAAGAATATGTTTATGAGCATATGTTAGTATAAACAGGAAAGAAAGAATTTGCTAAAAAATTGTATACACAGTATACCAGTCTACAAACCTTCATCTTATTCACTAACTACTGTACCCACAATCCAATGTGACCACATGGTAAATATGGTAAAATAGCGCTGTGGCTGTTTAAATGAAGTGCAAACATGTCTTTTTTTTTTTTTTTTTTAATTCACAGGGTATGTTATGCTCATGTGGAAAGTCTATATTATGGAAATTAGGCTCTTTATGGCCTTAAAAGGTAGTTATATTTAAAATATATACAATTTATATCATGCACATTTAGGGTCGGTATTCAGCATAGATAAAATGGCAAAGACTTACATTACATTTTTAAATTATTGTTAATTTTATTTATTTTGATGCTGTTTTTGAATGTTCTGTTCAGTTAAAAATGTATCACATGAAAAAAGAAGAAACACTGATAATTAAAAGAAATATTAAATAAAAAAATATTCATACACATACATATACACTTTAGTACAATTTAGTACACATTTGATTTTTTCATTAATGGATTTATTAATTTTATTACATAAAAAATGTAACCATTATGCTATACCAAATCATGGTACTCTGTGCAACAATTGCAACCTAGCATTCACACAGATTTGTTTATTTATTTACTTACTTACCTGATCGTTATATTTCCTTCTCTGAACCGGTTGCTAAAATAGCTCAAATGACACAAAATCAGCGAGTTCACTTTTCAGGCTGTTGTCAAAAATAAATGGTCTGTCGTATTCAAAGTTCACAACTTCAGAATCTAAAATCGATTTGTTTCTGATTATCTTGAATCTCATATTTATTTATTTATTTATTTTAACATTCATGGCACATTCAAGGTGGCAGCGATTGGATTTTAAATTAGAATTGCAAAACTAAATTTGTCCTTCCATCACGTTATGCTCACATTGTGTTTCCGTCCTTAAGGAAGACAGGAAGAAAAGAGAGGCAAAGTAAAATGGGAGCTGTCAGGGGAAAGGCAGGGGTTGATTTGTGCTGAAAAGTAAAACAAAAGGGTTCAGTAATGGCCGAGCTCAGAGCAGCTGATTATCCGCTGTCTTGTCAAGATAATACCATAGATCAGAGGTATTTCTTTATTCAAATGATATGCCTGCATCTGCACTCAATTGGAGGCCATCAGCTCTCAGCGAGCAGGCAGACGACATTGAACACCCCCTTCCCTGGGTCACGCGAACTGCCTTTCGCCTCTCTGTGAGTGTGGAGAAACACTAATGTAAAATTGATATCACGATAATGCCCTGTCCGTGTCCTCTGTGTCCGTCCAGAGCACTGCTGCACCTGAGAGCGCAACATTGAGTCTCCAGCTATCTCGCCCAATCAGGGTCGCACACTTTTCACGAAAAGCCCCACAGCCTCAGCATGCGAGGGCTGGATCAAATGCTAGCAATTAAAACAGAAGCATATGGTATAGTGTACTAATAAGGCTTTGTGTCAGTGTGTGTGTATGAGTGTATATAGTGTAAATAAGGAGGGGCTTGTTTCGACCATTTGTTTTATATTCATAACCATGCTAGTTATAACATGGCCATTAAATATAAATATTCAGAATTTTAAATGTTCAATTTATATATATTATATATATTATTTAATCAATTATGTATATAAAATGAATTACACATTTAGCTTCCTCGTAACATTTTTGTAGTGTTGAGTTATGCACGATTCATATCCCATAAAGTAATA
>JAUCMT010000024.1:8860447-8888511 GCA_032357475.1 Enteromius thamalakanensis | reverse complement strand
AGATAGATAGATAGATAGATAGATAGATAGATAGATAGATAGATAGATAGATAGATAGATAGATAGATGGATAGATAGATGCAGTGTTCATCTGACTTCTGCTAATGGGGCTTCTGCCTTGGCCCCCCTAGAGGGACCACAGTGGCATTTCTCACAAGGTCATGGTCAACACCATCCCCACCCACCTGACCCTGAGAGGTCAGTCTGTTCAGCCCACCGTGACGGTCGTGACTGCATACTTGCTCTGCAAAGTAAGTCATTTCCACACACACAGTCTGTTGAGGATATAAACTCAGCAGGTTTATTTTTAGAAAATATTTTGAGAGTCTAGGTTGTCCACTCATTACATACTAATGAAGCTCTTCCCAAGAGTATTTAATTTATCACTGGTCTGTGTGTCTGATTTATTTGTGGTCTAAACTTGGGGGTGTTTAGTTTAAAAAGACCTCTACTCACCATCTCTGTGTAAACAAGTGTTACAATGGGGAGAAATGGAGAACAAAGTTAGGAGAGAGAGGGGAAGGGCAGAGTGTGGGGTGTGGCCTGTCTGTAAGTGACAGGGATGAATAGCAGGACTCTGGGCTGGGACGTGCTGGCCTCCTGCTGACCTTCCACCGGCCAGTGTGTAGATTTAACAAGACTAGGTAAACACACTGCTGGCCTTGTCAGAGAAGAGGCCCCAGCACTGGTTTATATCATATACACATCTAACCATTAACAGAAACGTACATGGCCAGAGAGAAAGAAAAACATCAGGATACTGCGTGGAGCATTATTACATTTAAACGAATTGAGGAAATTTAAACTTGAATGCGTGTATTTACTAAATGGATTTGAGTGAGAGCATGTGATTCAGTTTTTTATTTCAGCCTAAACAGGCCTTATGTTAAGGCTGACTAACGGGGAAAAAGTCAAATTTTCCATCTTAAAAGCATTGAATATGAACATTTCAGGTTCTGAAGATATTTAGTTGTGACATCAGTTTGTAGGTCAGCTTTGAGAGATAATTCAGGAGTTCCCTCTGGAATTTATAATGGAATTTTATAATGGCAGTTTTCAGTGTAAGGTCTGTCGTGAATATTAATACAAGAGACTATCTTTGTTTTCTTCTTCTTTTTTCCCTCTCAAACATAAATATTGAAATTATTATACAAAAGTTGCTACATAAGGATAAATACAGAAAATGTATTCATTTATTTAAGATGTCTGTTTGTCTCCCAAGAGCTGCATTTATTTAGAAAAATCTTTATAAAATAATATAAACAATTGAAACTTAAAAACAGTGCTATAATCTATAAACAGGTTACAAGTATTCAATAAATTTTACAATGCATTATAAGGTGTGCTTTAATAATTAAATACTACATTATATACTACTTTTATCATGTATTTAACATGTTTTCTTATCAATATTGGAAACAGTTGTGCTGTTAATATTTTTTTTCCCAAGTTTCTTTAAATAAAAAGTTCTAAAGAACAGCCTTTATTTCAAATAGAAGCATAAATCTCTTTACTGTCACTTTTTTTTTCAATTTAATGTGTCCTTATTAAATAAAAGTAATAATGTATTTTTCTTTTTTTAAATGTTGACCCCTGATTCCCTCTTATCGGCAGGCCTGTTCACATTTGACGAAAAACTGTTTGTAATTTATTAACCACAGACAGTGCTTTACTAATAAATTGAGAAGCACAATTCTAAACAATCTTTAGAACTCATAGCTCAAAAAATTCTTATCCAAATTTTGGGTTATAAACTGAACAGCTGTATTTGATTTGAATATATATAGACCTCAATAACAAGGTCAATAAATCAATCACGAGGCTGTCAACAACCTATCATATTAAAGTAGGTGGAGCTTAATTGCAGCAAGCCTGTGCCTTTATTCTTTCCTTGAAATAATACCACCACCCTATGAGGGGCTCATTATGTTTTCGGCAAGTAAAGTCTAAATTTAATCCATCCTTCTCTGTTTTTTCTCCCTCGCTCCATCCATCTCTATTCTTGCATTTCACCTTGTCTCTTTTTTATATTCTTTCTGTCTAGACATCTCCAAGCAGAGGTAAAGGAGGGAGGCCAATTACAGAGGTTACAAGCTGCGCTGCAATTAAGGAAATGTACAGTTCAGCAGAGTTCAGGGATTAAAAAGGCCGTCAAAACTGGAGAGCCCTGTAAAAGTATGACTCATAATTTTTGCACAGTAAAGCCACCGCAAATGGCCGTGTCGGTGATAAGGTGGCTTTTATATGTTGAGTGGGCCGGAGCTAGTGTGAAATAATTTACTCATGCGACAGAGCAGTAAACAAGATTACATTAAGGTGATTGTTTAACCCTTTCGCTCATCAAATCTCCACAAATTACTGACAGCAGCAGGTTTGAAAGAGCCAGATACAATGCATTTGAAAGCATAAACCGCTTTGAATCCTCACGTAATGGCGCACACATGTCATTCCAATCCAGAACTGGAGAGTGGATGAACTCCTTGGCAGGGGAGGTGGACCTGGGGTCTGGCGTTAACCGCCCTTAAAACCTTGAGACAAGCGAGGGAGGATGCAGGTTGTGATCTTAATTTCATCCGCCGCTCTAAACTGTTTCGCAGCCTGTCGAAAGGTTGACTCAGCGTTCTGCGCGGGCATCCCATGACAGTGGCGAGATGGAGAGCTGCAGTGGAAGGCTTTCAGCTCCTTACAGAAAGGAGCTCTGTTAGATCCATTGACCTCTGCTGGACAAGGACTCTCTGTCTACACATCTGGCCCCCCTCTTTCCCCCCCTCGCGCTAGGAGAAAGAGAGCGAGGCGAGCGGGAGGGGGGACAGTAGGGCGTCCTGGGAGAAGCTGGTGGACAGGATGATGTATTTGGGAGAGTAAAGCAGCTGTCCTGTTGGGCCGGAGTGCAGAAGGGCTGTGGAAGCGTGGCCTCATAAAGAGAGGAGACTGGCCCTTGACATCCCAGCCTCTCTCGGATATAGAACAGAGACACACTGCCAAAAAAAGATACACATACTGTCTGCAGCTTGATTAAGTTACAGTAGAGGAGATGAGGGATTTGGGAGAGTGTTTATTTTGCCTCGGTTTGCTCCTGCTCTTGCCAGAGCTCTGTCTTCTGCCTTACCACAGGCTGATCTCTGCTGAATCTATCAGCCCTCTGCAATGCCAAGGTCAAAGGTCAGACAGCTTCGTGGGTGGCAGGCTGGCTGAGGAGTGACAGTAAACCTCAAGACTATGATTATGTTATGTATCAAGACAAGATAATGTGGTCTGGTATAAACCCAGTTAAAAAATTAATTAATTTTTTAATTGGTGAAGATAAAAAAACAAAACAAAAAAAAACATCTGCCTTAAAAATATCCAAAAGTCTATCTTCCAAATGTATGACTGTCAAATTACAAATGCTGCAAAAATTAATTCATTAAATACTATGCTCATTTATTACTCAAATTAATTTCAATTATTCACATTTCAATATTGCTTTATATGTATGCTTATTTATGGAAGTTTTATATATATATATATATACATACATTTTGAAAACAAATAGATAGAATAGAAATAAAATATAGATTCAGATAAAATATAACATTACATGATATCATACTATGTAATTTTGTCATTAATTTAATTTACACTCAACCAAAAAATGAAAGATTTCTAAAGATTTTAATCTGAAGTGTTTGTGTTTGTGTCCAGAGCAAAACGGCCAGCTCTCTCTCTACTGTCTGTGAACACGCTCTGTGTGCCAAGTAGAGGCACTGTGACATGCTCCCACAAGGCCTCTCATTAGAAACAGCTGTCTGGCAAGTTGGACCATAAACTTTAGAGAGGTCACCCCCCATCCTGTTCTTCTGCACTGTAAACAAGCAGAAAGGTTAGTACTGTATCCGTCTGACACTGTCTTATCTCATTAGAAACAAAGGACACAGCGCTAAGTGCTCTGACAACAGCAGTCATAAAGCAGAGCTCTCTTGAAAACTCCCCCCTAGATAGTCTTTCTGTGTGACTTTGGGATGGGGGTGTTTACCGCATGAGTTGCTTGTTTGTATGTGTGCAGGCTCGGGTCTGTGTATTATTTGGGCACTGGTTTGGTCACAGTTTTTTTAACTAACTACCTGTTGCAATATAGTCCCCAAAATAGTCATTTTACTAGCATCACACTGTACCTGTTTAAAAATGCAATTAATGCAAAATCAACTTTTTAGCCATTGCTAATATTAGGCATTTGCTACGTTATGGAAGTACAGTCACTTGCATTGACTCACACTGACTAGTGAAGTGTGATAATCCCTCTTTCTGTAATCACAAAAAGCATTCACGAACCTGATATGATGCGTTCAGTATGCTGTTTGGCCCTATTTGACTAAATGCAATGGATTCCAAATTTCTCATGTATAAAAATGTCTTACAGTCACATTTTTATGCAAATGTTCCACCATCTCCAACACAGTCACTGGTGTAGTTAACCCCTTTTTATAGACTTTTTCCCAGGACTGGCTTGTACTGATTCACTTATCACACAGAGACATGCGCACACACACCATTGTACAAGTCACTTCTTTTGTAAGGACTGCTTCTTTAAAGAATGTGTCTGTGCTAAGTTTCTCTCAGGTATAGATTCATTAGTTTTTGGCCTCCTGCTGCCTGTCTTCTGGTTTGCTGACTGCTAGTGGAAAAAGCCATTTAGCCCACTGAATGTCAAGGTTAGTGCGCGTTGTCCTTGTCATCAGTCTCGGCGGCAGAAGGTCAGGGATAAGCTTTCCTCAAATGGGCAGCGTCAAACAAAAGGGAGGCTGACTTAACTGGCCCAGAGAAAGAAGACCTTCTCTTTCAGTCGATAAACAATCCACTGGGCAAAAGCTCGCAGCAGCGTTAACCCCTGCACCGCTGGCCTTATAGTGACAGTCGTGTGTGTACTGTATGTGTGTGAAGGCCACGGTATTTGAAAAGCTTGTCAAGAACGGTAATGTTTCTCCACAGTGCACTGCACTGACTTGATCAATGCACGCTTAATATATTCATCAGCCAAATGAAATAATCATCCTTAGAGGGGGGCTTTAATATAAATATGTAATCTTCGCTTAATTGGGGGGCTGTGAAAATCAGATTCCGTTACAGAAAACAGCAGGATGGAGAGCCGTGAATATATTTCCCTCTATCAGTTCGATCAGGTAGAGAGACATGTGTCCGCCACACCTCTATCTAAACAGACATGGAAATGTCATCTCCCGTGTGGTCCCGGCCTAGCTCAGATCTCACTCAGCTCCGCAGGGAGACATAACATATCATCTTAACTGTCTCACAACAGCCAGAATGGCCAAAACCCATAAAAGGAGCTTTGGGCTGTCAAACAAGGTACATCACATGCTCTACTGGACCCTCAAACATCCAGTCAGAGCTTTCTTCCTGTTAGCAGAACACAACATATGTTATGTGCCGCTACAGCGTAGTCAAACAGCACTAGCAACGCAAAGGTCATGGTTTTGATTCGCGGGAAAGATGTGAATGTTAAAACGTATAACTTAAATGCACTACAAGGCTTTTGTTTTAACTGGAGGTTGACACGACCCGTTTTTCAGACCCCCTTTTCAGGTGGACTTGGATGCAATTTGCTGTTAAAATCATGAATTAAGTTATATTCTAGTGTCAAACAGATCAGGGTCCCCACCAAGTTGCATTGAATAAAATCAATATGTATTAAAATGTAAAAGATTTACATAAACATACAGTGTCTAGTGGCTGTTGACCTTTCTGACACTTACGTTGAGCTATGTCTTTTGGAAAAAAAAAAAAGAAGAAAAATATTTCCTGGCACATCAAATACTGAAAAGACTCCTGGTGCTTCTTTTAATGTTCTGACTAATTAAGGTCTGAACGAGCCCACAAATAAACACATAAACTGTCGTTTCCCTACATAAAAAACAAGTTGCTATGGTTTATTTATTTAATAATTTATGCATTTATTTATTTTACCTTAAGAAGTAGGGAGCAGATGGTAATACAGCATAAATTGGACAGGAGACCAAATGGACAGGTACCATGTAAAAACAAACAAATAAATATAACGATAATTATTTTGATCTTATTAAAATTTCGATATTATTTTAGGAGGAGTTTTGGGGATTTTAAATGATTAAAATTGATTTGATGGAATTTAAAACAAGAACAGAAAAAGAATAAGATTAAGAACGCTTTTGCAATCGATACCAAGTCTTTTCAAATTAAATTATTATTTCAACATTTCCACACATTCTCTCTTATGCCTAATATTTAGCAAAACATCAAAATGTTTCCTGTCACGTTTCACTTATGAATTAGATTAATCACATAAAATTAAATTGAATCAATTTTAAGGAACAAATCACAAAACAATATTTGACGCCTTATATCTTACCTCACACTATTTTATTATTAAAACCTATAACATCATACTGGACTTTTGACCTTCATTTCCAAGGAGGTTATGGCCCTGCAACCATCCTCTTGCTCCCTGGCAAAAAGCAGCAGAAACGCTTTGCTAACATGAGAGTGAGTAAATGATAAAAAAATGTTTTATACTTTTTGTAACTGCTCCTTTAAATGTAGCACAATTTAGGAACAGCAGTAACGTAACAATGAGCAGTTTAATAATACATCATCAGATTTCTTCCTGTTGTAGTCTCAGCAGTGTGGCTTGTCATTGTGCCCTTGGGAGGTCTTTGAACACACAGGCCGTGATAATCTCTGCTATCTCCGTGGCTTATTCTCCAGATCTCTCTAATGGCGCGACAGTGTCCACAGTGGCTGCAGTCATCTTAAACGGATGAAGGCAATTCCAGCGGCGGTCACGTAGTAGTGTATTCCCAGTGTCACCTTGTCATTTAGAGCCTGTTTGTGCAGTACTTGGAGTAAAACCGAGGGACGTGTGTGCGGTTCTCTGTGAAAGATCTCCTTTGCCCCCCCTCCTCCGTCTTCGTCGCGAAGGTCTAAGCAAACACAACTTCGCCCTTCTTCATTAACCTTCCCCTGATCTCTCTCCATCCATAGGATCCTCTTTTTCTCTCTCACATGCATACACACTTTCTTTTGCTCTTCCGTCTCTTTAGCCTCTTACAAGGTTAATGTTTGCACAGATGAACTTAATTAAGGACTTTTCAAAGGACTTTGGTAGTTTGCGTGTTTTAGATTTTTAAGAGCAAGAAAGGATTATTGTGCATGAGGAGCAGGCCTAATGTAAAGCAGCGAAGCGTCTTGTCCAAAGCAGAGCGATGACATTTGTAAGAGCATTCCATGTCCTCTCAGTAGAATGGTCGTTATCAAAGAAAACAGTTTTCTATACCGTATTATATTAGTAAATTACATGCATCTTAGTGATTAGTGTCATTAGTTTTCATAATAACGTCTCTAACCATTTGTTTCATCAGTAAAATGGGAATATCAAAAAATATCATCACTATTTAAAATAACTGCTTCATATTTTAAAATGTAATTTATTCCTGTAAGGCAAAGCTAAAGTTTCAACAGCAATTGTCCTGTCTTTAGTGTCGCATGTCGATTTGGTGCACTAGAAGTGAAATACAGTTGTGATGCTTATAGTGTGTATGGAAAATGTTTCTTTGATTCTAATATGACTAAAACGTTCATAAGAACAGCATTTATATGAAATACAAATCTTTTTGTAACATTACACTGCCAAAAAATATTTGGCTTTCCTAGCCAAGATTTGATGTCTTGTTTCCAGTCAAGATATCACAAAAGAGACTTAAGGAGGCATCCGAACACAGTAAATGCTGATTAAACTGATTAATCATTTTCTGTTTGGTTGCTGTTTTGGTTGTAAATGTGTAAATGATGGCATCACACATTTAGGAATTTGATTTAAAAATATTCACACTGTTAAAATATGAAAAAAGCATCAGTTTACACGCTAGAGCACAGAGGTCCGTTAGTGCTATGACAGAATGATCCTGGATCAAAAGCGCATTCTCTCCATGTTTCATAATTTCCTTACAGGGTCTGTGACCACACATGACCTCTCTGTGAGGCCTGGCTGTTTCTGTATTAGAAAAAAATGAACAGATAAATAACCCTGACCTTAATGATGACAAGGTTAGGCTGGGGTTGAATCATGTGAAGGGCCTCAGCACCAGTCACAAGGCAGATCAGAAAGCAACATTCTCACCCTGGGGCCACCTCTGCATCTCTGAGCCTCTTTTCAAAATGAGAACATCTCAGTGCTGTTTTCTGTTTTTTTCTGTCATGCCTTTCAGTTGACCTTTGACCTAGTTGATAGAGCGCTTTAGGGTGACAGGAGAAGCACTTGTGTAACCGGCCTTCCCGGTCACCTGAGTTGCAACACAAACACTGAAGTCTTGTTTAGTGCAATTTACCTACTGTTTTTTACTTAATTAGATCAACTTGCTGTATTATGTGGATTTTTTAAGCATCTGCGACCCACCCGTGATAAATTCCTGCTGGAGTTATGGTATGTGTTGTGATCATTTCATGCTGAGTTCTCTTATTCTGAAGAAACTCTGTATGGTGAATGCCTGAGCCACTGACCGTCTCTAATGGTTTGTTTGTGTTTATTGTTGTGGAAGTGAGAGGAGCCACTGGGTGATACATGCAAGAGGAGCTTAAATGTTCAGCCACTGGAACTGTGCATTAATTAGTGCACCCAGGTGCCACATCGCTCTGTGACTTACTCTTCCTGTCCCAAACCAACAAGTGACTGACCAGAGACTGTATTAATTCACCTTACTGCCCCTCTCATCTTGTCTTCTCTGTTCTTCTCTTATTCACCAAAGTCTACTGTACTTTTATCCAGCAGTTCTCTTTTGTGGTATGTTTTATGGTCATTTATCTATTTAATGTCTGAAGACTTTTTACTGTTCTCTTCCAGCTGTTCTGTTTCTCCACACCAAGGAGGTTTTATAATACCTGAAACAGCCATGTTATCAATGATTTTAAAATCTGCCATCTTGACATGAAGGTGAGTATCTTTTTGAAAAATGTGTTTAAGCAAAATATTCATAGTTATGGAACAAGGATCATGACCAACAAAATGTGACATAGCTGGTTAAGACGTTTTGAAAAAAAATCACTAGCACTCAAAGGTTTAAGGTTTAGTAAGATTATTTTTATTTGTTTTTGTTGTTATTAAAAAAAAAAAAAACAATTGATCAAAATTTGTCTTCAAACAAATGCTGTTTTTTCACAGTTTTTATCGCAGTTTAGACAATATTAACAAGAGATATGTTTTGTGAGCAACAAATCAGCATATTAAAAATTCAGCTTTGCTGTCACAGAAATAATTAATGTTTGTTATGTTTATATTTACATATATTACCACAACTTATTATTATCATGTTTAACAATATTTCAGTAATTACTGGAGTTTTAAATTACCGCAGCCTTAGTCAACATATGTCTTTTTTTTTAAAAATAAAATAAATAAAATCTCACCAACTCTGTACTTCTGGACGGTAGTGTATGTACAGTTATACATGAAATTTATTTTATTATAACATACAGAAGTCTAAAAATCTAAAACTCTAACAATCTCTTAATGGATAAATATGCCAATTAGAATTATAGTGTATAGCCTTTACAAGCATCTAAAATATCTTGTCATTTGTTGTGGTCATGACTGATTACAAAACCTTAGAGTAATTTGTGCTTTTGGTTTATGCTTTATCATGTCAGATCTGGTTGAAAAAAGTGTTAGAACAGACAGATGCAATGAAGAGAGGAAATTATGTTTCATTAAAGCGATCTTTTAGCAATCTTTATGTGTCTGCAGAGGAAGTGATCAGGGAACAGAATCCTCTCATGTTAAAAAGGTGCAGAGAAAATTAAGTGATTTTTTTTTATCCCTCACATATTCAAACACCCATAACAGCATCCTCCTGGATCCCCCTCCTAACCGTATATGCTCTTCTTCCACTGCTTTATAAATTCCAACAGAAAAGGCCACTTATTGTGTCATAAATCTCCTCTTGCCAGTCTCAAATTACAAAGATGTATTTGCAAAACGGCTATGCCATGTGCAGAAAAAAAAAGCCAGGAGAAGTCGACATGGTGCATACGGTGGGTGGTTTGTATCTGCTTACACTTTTTTTTTTCTCAGGCAGGGTGACTGTGTGCACCCGCAACAATGGCACTGACAGCTTCCGCACCCTGATCTCATCTGTTCCAGCCTGTGCACTCCACAGATACTATTTAACTTTCATTAAACAGTGTTTGATATCACCTCAGAGAAGAGACGCAAGCTGCGCAAATGCTCATCTGCTCCCCTTCATTCGATTCGATTCTTTTTTCTCTCTCCCAGACTGTGCCTTGCTCAAAGTCCTTGTATTATCCATCTCATTCCTTCATTCGCACTATTTCACACTCTTTCGCTCAACTGCTCATCTAAATCCCTCTTTCCTCTGTCAGGCCTGTTCTGACTGACTAAATGGCAGACCTTTGAAGCTGTGGTTAGATTTCTTCATGCCTTTGTACTTGTTTCATAGTGTTGAAACAGTGATTCATGTACGCCTCACACAGCCTCCATTAATTTCGTGTAATGTACCTTTTATCTCGCTAGCTGGGACAACTATCTCCAGCACTGTCTCTCGGGTCAGCATCTTGCTCACAGACTATTGCTTTCTCTTTCAGTTACTATTTTCATTCTTATTTTCATTTCTTTCTCTCTTTCTCACTCAGGGCCAGCCTGTGGGTTTGTGGGGCCTCAGGCCAGATCAGTGAAAGAATGGCCATAACATAATAACATCTATAGAACCTCTGCAACATGATGAGTGGTTTTCTTCTTTTTAAGAGAAAGCACTAGAAATAATCGCAGTGTACATCATGTCTGCAAAAAGCTATTTCTACTATTGATTACCCTGAAAAAAATTAATTTCTAAGGAGTACTAGTTAGGTTGATTCAGTTATAATTTATTCAGTATTATGAAGACTTCAGATGCAAAAGCCAGTAATTTTACTCTAATGGCAATATATTTGAAGTGAAATAACTGGTTACTGTATAAATAAATAGTGATAGAAATGAAGTGATAGTAATTGTTTTATTTTAAAAATTACGATTTAAAATAACATTTGTTCTTATTATCATTATTGTAAACAGTTGTGCTTATTTTGTGAAAATCGAGAATCATCTATAAATATGACATTAAAAAAAGCATTTGATTGCAATATAGATGTATTGCAATATTATATATGCTTTTACTGTCACTTTTAATCAACTGAATTAATCCTTGCTCAATAAAAGTTACAATTTTTTAAGAAAAATAAAGAGAAATCTTGCTGAACTAGTAAATTTGAATTGTACTATATATATATATATATATATATATATATATATAGCACCTGTAGGAAAGAACGGCCCTGTTTTTATTACTTCTCTATCTTTCTGTCTCTCAGTTTCTTCTGTTTCCCTTCATAGGCGTATTTCTATTAGAGGTAGCAGCAACTTCAAATCTCAACTGGAAATGATGGGGAAAATGGTGGAGGTGTTAGATGTAGCCTCAGGGTGATTCTCTCTTATTTCTTTATTTCTGTCCTTTGCGCGGTTCTCCGGAGCAGGGCGACACAGATCTACTGATTGGTGGAGTTTGGATCAGAGCACAGGAAGAAGTCAAGCTAAGCAGTCACGAGCAAGAGAACATTCGGCTCCTCTCTCATCCGCCACATACTTGACCCACAGTAACACCGCTTTGACGGAGCATCACAGCTTTTCTGTGTAAGACAGAGCCTAGTTTTAGGAAACTGTAATTATGAAAGACATGCAGTCGAGGATGTCCTTTCTCTCTCTTTCAGCTTTGTTGAAGAAGGCTGACAGAAGCTCGCTTCTGGTTAGGTTTTCCGAACTGTCACTCTCCACTAAGATAACACCCCTGCACAGAGACTCGGAAATGCCAAGGTTCAAGTTTACAATTTAAAAGTTTAAATGCAGAACCACAGGTCACCGTGGGCCAAAGTAAAGGTCAATGCCATGACGACGGCTGTTGGATATTGTTCACTCGTCCCCTCGAGTTACACATTCTATCTTTATCTCACCAGCTTCTCTGTCTAATTTCTGGCGTACTTGAACTGGAAGTTTATTTATGCTTGTCAAAAAAACAATAATTTCATAGCACATCAAAAACCTAACCAGGTCTTTTCAATTTCTCAGATGAGTAATATGTTATTTGCAGAGAAAGCAATGCATGAGGGTGTTTCTGATTCTGTGTGTTCTTACGAGAAGCTGAGCCGTAATTATGGAATAAGCAATTCGGCGTGATAGTCCCACTGTGCAGTCTTCTGAGTGAGCATAGCAGGAGACATGAAGACACCTGTGTCCCAGCATGGACTGGACCTCCTCTTCTCTCTCATCCTCTCTACCGAAATGACATGAAAACATCCCGATAAATCTGTTTCGTACATATATGTAATGATTAACTATCAGAGGCTCCGCTATGTGTAGCCAGGGAGGCCTTAAAAAGCGAAGCATATTGGCTGCGCTCCGTGCCAAGGCGCATCCCTCTCCCCCTTCTGGGCCTCTGACGCCGGGCTCGCTGGTAGTGATCTTTCCCTGCAGGGGGCCCCGGAGCCGGGCTTGTCCTGACACCACAAACATATGTAAGGACACCTGAGCTACGGCCTCCAGCCTCCCGCCACCAAGGGTTAATTTTCCACCCAGCCGTGCGGCAGCCAGACTTGGCCAAGTTTCCTGTCGCCCACAGTGCACCGCAAGCTGTGTTTGGGAGCCAGCAAACAACATTAATCCTGCCCCTATGACGGATCGCATATGCAAAATGTCCGCCACCCTACGCGCTCACACAGCCAGGCAGGTACGGGGACAGGAAGAAAAGACGACGTAGTTGAACAGAGAGGAAGAGAGATTACGAAAGAGGAGGAGGAGGAGGGTGGGCCTGAGACTGTACTTCATCACGCCACTGGAAGTTTCAATCTTCCTTTTGTCTTTAACATTTCAGGTGCCGATGTGTGCGATGCCAGGAAAGGTCAGGAGATGATTTACTGAACATTTATGGAGGCTTTATCTTCAGTCCTTGTCACCAAGTCGGGCGATGCTTCATAGTTGGTCGCCAAACAGACGCGGTAAAAAGAGAGAGCGTGACAACGCCACAACCTCTGAGTCTCGCAATGACACAGTAAGAAAACAAGAATGTGCTCTTTCATTAGCAAAGCACCGCTGAGAATAAACACTCTCATTTTTTTCTCCTCATCCCATTCCCTCTATCTCTAAGAGGCGGAGTGGAGTTCTGGTATAGGCATTTCTCAACAGGGTTTCCTCTTTTGTGTGTCCATTATGAAACCTCAGCATGAGAGCCATGTTCATGCGTCCGTGACTGTTCTACAGAATTGAACAATGTCGTCTAAAGTGCGACAAAGTGACACTTTGCCCAACTTTTCTTTCATGTCGTGTCCTGTATGGTAAGCAGCAGAGCCGTGTGATGGAAAAGATAAAGCAAATTCTGCTCTATAGGTTTGGGAAATTCAGAACTTTATTAAATTCCATGTTCAATGTGATTTTTATATGTCGGTGTATCGAGCTATCCTCTGTACATACTGTATATATGGACAATATTCCACCGTAAAATTAAAATTGTGTCATCATTTACTCACCGTCAAGTAGTTCCAAACCTGTATGAATTTCTTTGTTCTGCTGAACACAAAGGAAGATATTTTAAAATATTTAAAAAATTTTGGTCACCATTGACTTCAATATGGTATTTTTTTTCCTGCTCTGAAAGTAAATGGTGACCAAAATAGCCTGATTACAATTTTTTTTTTTTTTTTTGGCAGAACAAAAGAATTCATACAGGTAGTTGGAAGTAATTGAGGATTAGTAAATGATGACAGAATGTTCATTTTTAAGTGAACTTTTCCTTTAAAAATAGATAGTTAATAGATTTTTTAATTAATTGTATTTATTATTTTATTTTATTGTATTTTTTGCCATTCTGTGTTTCATGTAATTTTATGTAAACTTTGATTTGGACATGACTAAAAGTGTTGATTTGACTGGTTAAGTTGTCAATTTTAACCAGTTGAACCCATTTACAGTAAGTTAATTTTTATACTGTTTTTAATATATCATTGTATCTTTGCATATCGCCATCCCCCTTCATGCCTTACTTTAGGATCTCATTGAGAACACAAATGAGCTTTAAAAAAAAATAAAAGAAATACTGCCGCTGGTGTTTTGTTGGACAATGCACAATTTAAAGAAAAAAGTCCCATGACGATTTGGCCATTTATTTGATTTTTTCCGTTTTTGTACTGTAGATTTTTTATCCATTGCATTCTCAGAGAGAATTACAATTTCAGTACTTTAGAAATGAAGGACGCTCGACCAACAGACTCCTCTTTCCAAGACTTTGTGCCTTTCTCTCCGTGTCTCATTTGCCCCACTCAGCGTGCTTCATCATCTCGCCATATCCGAACACTGCCCAGACCCCGCACGTCATCTTCACATTATTCTTTCACTTCTTTCTTTTTACTCTCCTCAGAAACCAAAGTCAGAACACTTTGCTTTTACTTTGGCCCGCATTATTCATATTAGAAGTCCTTGTCTTGTGTTTGTTGAGTTTATCCTCGTTACATCTTTGATGCAAACCTTGATTGAATTAAAGTTGTTTTCATCCATAGTGTACTGTAAATAATTTTCTGTTTGCTGAGTCGTATCCATCAGGTAACTCTTAATTCAAGGGCTTATTCAAAGCTTGTTTTCTTGTCTTTTTGTTGCATTGACATCACAAGGTCTTGCTAATGACGGCCTGTCATTGTGGTGGAATTGGCTTATTTAAATATTGAAAACGTCTCTTTAAATGCAGTTTAAAGATTACGTATTTTAATGCAATGTGAGACACAGAACCTTGAAAGATGGGGTAAAATAATTCTGTTTAAGCACCGCGCAATCAATATAAGCCAGAGGCGTGTAAAATATCATTACATGTACTTTGCATTTATTTTTGATTGTTTGTTATTATGCACAGTATGTAGGTTGCCGGGTCTAAGGTCACCAGAATTACAAAGCGGGTTTCCTTTCGTTCATGTGATGTTTGGCAGCGTGGTCAAAAGGCAAAGTTCGTAACATTTAGACTCACGGTCCCAAAAGCTCGTCAGAATTTCCACAGGCCCATCCCAGAAGAGCCTGAAAAAGTATAACTACTGAAAACAGCATTATTTCAGAAACAACCAAGGGTGACAAGAGGTTTTCATTGCAGATTAAAAATCAATGATCTTTTCAGCTTGTGCCGGCAAGGGTTAGCGCTGCAGAGAAAGAAACTGCTTTCACAACAACCATTTGATTAACCTGGATGATTTTATGTGCTGATAGCGTCCACGGTGAGCAAATCATTATTAGATCTCATTTTCTGCACGGAGAAAACCAGTGAAGCTTAGCTCCACGCCGTGCCCTGTGCATTGAATTTCTGTCTTTGACTTAAATAGGAATAAAGATGAGAGGAGAAACGGTGCGAAAACTCAGCGTAGATGTGGCGAGCCGGAGAAAACGGGCTCTCTGCACGTCTGGTGCCAAAAGAGGGCAATGCCCGCTCCACCCTCAACGTCCGTGTTTGTGTGTGTGCGGCAGAGACAAAGGCATGAGCCTCCTGCAGCAGAGCTTCTGTGAGTAATGGATCTGGAATACGCAATATCAACACACCCATCACTCCTCATCCTTCGTAGCCAAGGTCACCAAAAACCTCTGTATTACCTCTACATCTCACTCCTTCCCCAGCTTGCGCTTTCATTCTCGCTCTCTCCGTCAGGGTGGCCACGTCGCCCTCTCACCCTGCCGAGAGCGGGCGGGTGAGCGAGTGAATGTGTCTCAGGGTTGCTGCTGCGAGCGCTTGATCTGAGAAGCAGAATGGATGGGAGAGTATTGTCAGACTGTCATTCAGCTGGTCTGCAGCAGCAGTAAGCCTTCACAAAATATTAAACTGCTTTCACCACATAAAAGCCGTCCTCTCATACTGCTGACATATGGCTTGAAAAGACGCCTCTGGTTTGTTTTGGAGAGGTGGAAATTGAACACAACAGCTATTTGAAGTGGGTCGAGATGCTTTTCTGAAGCTGAATATACCAATGACAGTGTAGAGAAGAAAGCAAAAGCCTTGCTATTACAACCTGTGAGGTTTTGAACGTTTCCAATGGAGCCGCGAGGGGAAGGAGATCGAGCTGAGACTTGTATGTGTGTCAAGTGGTGTGAAACCTCGAACATCGACCACCAGCTCTCGCCGAAAGAGCAAAACATGAGCTGCTCTTCGAAACTGGTGTTACAGTATTATCATCTTGGGATCCAGTCACAAGTGGATAAAGGAGATCTAGTGACCTTTGATTACGTCAGCTATGTCAGTGTGTTAATTTGTTGATGTTGACTGTTTTATTAACAGCAAAAATAAATTAAAACCAATTTCTTTTCTTTTTTAAGCTTGTGCGTTACACACCAAGTCAAGCCACTTGTATTATAAGTATTTTATGCAAAACAGAATGTCAAAGTAGCTTTACTGCAACTTTACCGTTTTTCTTTTTTAGTTTCTTTTTTTGAGATTTAGTAATCTAGCATTTCTCTCTCTCTAGCTCTTTCTTCTCTTTTACTTAGCTATCAAGGCTTCTCTTCCGTTTTTCATTTCAAAAATTAATTAATTTTTTAAACCTTTTTATGTAATATTTTACATGTGTTAATTTATTAATTCAGTAACATATTCAATAAAGAAACTATTTTAGTTTTTTTTTCTTTTTTACTTAATAATAACTGGTCTGAAATCGAATCATAAAATATTTCGCACCCCGTTTACACTTGTTTTTAGTGCTGTCCACTTATGATCGGATTACATGTGATGGGCCTTAGGTGTAAATGAGGCCATGGAGGTATTCCAGCAAACTTCTGCCAGTTCTCCTCACCTCCTCTGTGCTCATTTTTACACTTACATGAAATCTACCCCACACCCTCCCAAGCAGTCCTGGCTCAGAGAGAGATAACAGTGGATTTGGTCCCGGCTGGGCCAACGATTTCCACATTGAAACTGCTATTCATATCAGAGAAGCTGCCTGAACATCAGGCAAGAGAAAAGGTGTGAAATAGCGTGACCAATCTGGAGAGTTCTGGGCAGACAGACAGTGTAAGACTGTCCAGGTGTCTTATAATATGAGGATTAGAGGTTTGCCAAGGATTGAGCAGCACAGGCCTGATATGAAAAGAGGGAGACAGAGAGAGAGAGAGAGAGAGAGAGAGAGAGAGAGACTTACTGAGGACTTCAGAGACATCAGAGGAACTGCCTGTGCTGGCAGAGTGCCACAACCAAGACCATCATTTTCAACCCCCAAATTAGAGAGGTGACCATCTGACAATAAAACAGCCTGTGGAGAAGAGAAAAAAAGAGTCAGACTTCCATTATAAATATTAATCAAATGGAAGCCTTTCAGAGATGGCATTTCTCTGCAGGAAAAGATGTAGTACTTGCCTGTCAGGGCAGCAATGGAGGTCAGCATGGCCTTTCCCTTGAGTCAAACTTGATTTAGCCCTTTTTGCCAGTATACAGTGTAGAAAGTTTAAAACCGTAAGATATTAAAAGAAAATCATAAATTGAACGAGAGAAAACAACTAAGAAAAGTGTATCATTCTTATGTTGAGAAGGGAAAATGCTAATGTTACATCCTCCACTGTTCTATTGTTCTTCTGCAGGTCTTTAACCAGTCCAAGTCTTGGCAGGTACAGAACACTAAAGGACCATTTTATTTCTAAATGAGTCTGAATGGCGTACCACAAAGACTGGAAATGCTGCTGCCCTTTCATTTTAAATGGTACGTTGGCATTTAACATTACACATGTCAGCAGAACTTCACTCTCCATTTATGGCTTCTTAATGTATGTGTATTTGTTCACAGCCACTTATGATATTAGCTGTTGTCATCGGCAGTGGAAAGGGACATTTAACATGCAGAAATGAACAAAACCTTGTGATCATAAATAAATTTATAAACTAAATTCATAAACTCCCACCTTTTTATATAGCCTCCTCCACTTCCTGTAGCACAAATAATCAACTTTTGCACGCTACAAAAACTATTTAGAGAAAAATCTTTATGTATTATATTATATAACTATTTGTATTATTACTATTATTTTTTTGTTGTTGTTGCAAAAATAGTGACTGATGTTATTAGTATAGGTGCTTTTAAGGGAATAAAAATTTTGATGCCCTTTAATCCGTGGTTGTAAATAGATTTTCATATATATATTAGGGATATCTGCATAACTGAGGCCGATGCGATATGCATCGCGATGTATAGCCAACGATACAGTACATGAAAGATACAATGAAATAAATATGCAGGTATACAGGTTTTGGGAACCCACGTTCTCTGTAAAGCTGTAAGGCTGAATGTCTTTACAGATAAAAAAAGGCGATTGCGTCGGTTATTGTCTTGGAACGAGCAGTACACACTCAACACATAAAAAAATTAAATGCACAAAATCACATAATTTACACATGTTTTTGCCCAAACTTCAAAGGTCTTTTAAATGAATAAACTAGAGGCATTTGTTAGCTTTAAGATTACTTTTTTCAATTAAATTATTCAATCCAAATACACTTTATTGTTGGAATTCTTTCCAAAATTTGTCCTGGATCACAAAGCGTAACGTATTCAATCTAGCATCTGCATGCAAGCCTTCTTATACAAAATGTAAGAAGGGTCAGACATATTTTTCTCCTGACAGGCTCTAATATCTTTTCACATACACATATTGAAAACTTTGCTCAAGTTAATTGTGTAAACTATAATATAGACAGTTGCATCACAAAATATACTGGCAATGACATAAATCAAAGCACATGGCACACAGTGTTTGTGAAGAATGCTGGCAAATACGACAGGAATAAGATGCTTGTCTATAGCCTACTGCAATACCCGCAGAGGTTCGGCTCTGCGCGACAAACGCTGCTAGTGTGACAGCGCAATCAGTACAAGCTGCTCCTGCTCTGCATACGCGCTGCTGACACGTGCAGTGTGAAACCGGCGGCGTAAGGCAGCTGCAATTGAAAAAAAGGTATTGATCGTTTGCTCACCCGGCGTCCTGCTAGCAGTAGCAGGTTCAGCTGAATCCGATTGAGAGTAGGAGGAGGAGGAGTCTCCAAACGCACACTGTGTCGGCGCTTCAAGTGTGTTGTCAGATTCGTCGTTCTGCCTGTATTTTCATAGTGGCACAACATATTTTACAAATTCCACTTTCGAAAATAATGAAAGTATAGAATGTCTACTAGTAATTGTAAAGAAATAAAGCGGGTTTTACTGATGCAGATACGATAGAAATTGTGCATCGCTATAAAAATGCCAATTTGTATCCAATGCACACATTTTAAGCCGATGCTCCGAGCGAATCAGGGAATCTTCCCATCCCTAATGTGTATATATATATATATTTGTTCATATAATGCAGCAATAATTTACATTATGCCAGGTCGAATTTAATTAATAAAAATAGTTTAATATGACATTACATGCTCAGGGTCATGAAAGGTTCTTCTTAGGAAAACAGTCAAATCCACTTTTAAATTATCTTTTGGGTTGACATTTTAAAATCGAATTATATATATATATATATATATATATATATATATATATATATAGTTATATACTGTATAGCAAGTAGAAGTTGTGTTTTTGTTGAAGTGTTGTTTATAAACATAGATTAAATTTACTTTTAAATAGATCTATGAGGGACACAAATGCAACCCAATAATGACACTTACTGTATACGTGTCTTATATATCTTGTTCTTTTTGCTATATATGCCTACACTTAACAATGCTCCCCTCCCTCAAACTCTCTCTCCCATTCTCCTTCTTTTTCTGTCCTCCCATTATGAATAATGAACTTGTCCTCCTATGATCAAGCCTATTGGGGATTTCCGCTGCGTGTGTCAGGGCCTGTCTAATGGATTGCTGTATGCTAATTTGGCTAGAGGATGATGGGCAGTTCTCTGCTGGGGTCACCGGTGAAATAAAAGAGCCCTTTGTGCGAGACTGAGCCATGTGCCTCTGACAGACCGGCACAGACCTTGAGAGTCTTCCTTTATACTTGTGCACAGCTACTGGAGAAGGAAGAACAATAGGAAACAACAGGCTATGTCACTATTGATTTAAGGAGGGATGTGTGTCTTGGTGTCCTAGACCCCTGTAAACTCCTTCAAAGTGCGTATGTAGGTAACCACTAAACCCACTCTTAGATGGTTTTGGATAAGCCGCTTCCTTTCTCTGCGACCCGGAATCAGTCTCGCTGGCCCTTTTCCAGCCCTCAGTCCATCAGCCATTAGACCATTAATGAAGTAACCTCACATTGTTATTGACTGGCTTGTCAGTAGCCCTGCCTGAGTCCTTAATAGGAGCCATTGGTCTTAAGTTAAAAAAGGGCTGAAGGAGGTAGAGGAGGCCATGCACAGCATCTCAAGTGCCCTGCAGAGGTTAGCAGCTGCCAGCCCATGCAAATGATCTGGAGGAGACGAGCTGCTGTCTGAACGAATGAAAAATTCTGCCATTCAGCCATGAGATCAGTACAAACAGAACTCATTAAGTGTGGTGGGCCTTTGCATAAAAATATGTACAGCAAAGGTTAAAGATTTAAAAAGTCAAAGATGTTTTTACAGCAAGTATTGTTTCTATCATCTTAAAGAGTTCTACCATAGAATTATAACTGTGCCATTATGTATTCAACTATATATAATTCAAACTGTGTAACAAAAAAAAGAAAACAGGAAATAAAAAATATATACTTGAGTCAGCATTTAAGTCAGTGAGTTAAACTAGTGAAATGAACAGATTCTTTTTTTTCTCATGCATGTCTTTTTTTCGTTGCAGGCTAGCGGGTTCATCCTGCACATAAAGCCCATCACAGAAAATGAATATACTGTAAGCGGTTGGAGAAGAGACAGAAGATGTGAACTGTCCCTCTGGAACGGGCTGCCATTAAGTTTACTAAAAATGTCTGATGGTTTCGCCCAGACAGTTAGGAGAGCTGTGTCTGAACGGGATCCAGATCTCTGGTATGTGGTGCAGTAATGACAGAGAAATGTTGTCATAATTATTGTAATTTCCTTTGATTTAGAAAGTTGGTGTAGTTTTAATTGAGCAGACAAATTTAGCTGTTTTGGACAGCCAAGTTCATGAATGTTCTTCTTCTTTTTTTCTTTTTCTTTTTTTTAAACATACTTCAACCAGTAACGGTTCAAAACTAATCAAAATAATTTCTTCCTTTTTCTTTCTTTCCTGACATGTTACTAATGCTGTAAGTCATACTTTTATACGATGTCTGCTTGCTTACTCTGAAAATGTATCTTTCCAGTGATTATGCATGAAGATAAATTTCAACCCAAACTCAGCCCAGCATTTTATTCTCTGGGGTATGATTTGGATTGTGGCTTTAAAACATGTCCAGTGCTCCTGAGGAATAGGAATGTATCAGTAAAATGAGATAGTTAGCATGTATTTCTTATTACGGATGATTTGTATGGCCATCTGTCTGTTATGACTGAACCTCTAGCATATCACAATGCCATCAAAACCTCGTTTTCTGACCGTATTCATGTAAACACACAAAATTGAATTGAGTTGGTTCCAATCAGAATGTCAGATGAATGAGTTGCCTGTGTTTTGATGCCCTGCAAAGGGGACAAACAGTCGCTGTAGTTGTATTTACAATACTAGACATTCTGTGTGAATTTACACATGTATATTGATAGCTTCCAGTTCTCTTGGCTCTTTCAGTATTGATGAATGGCAGTGGGTGTGGTGTGATGGCTCATGTGTGGTCATAATTTGTGATAAGTTGAGCATTCTGGCTGCCTTTATGGCACTTGTGGGCTCGAATTGAAAGGAATAAGAGGGTGTTTTAAGGCAGAGTGGATTTCAGTCTTATCCTGACTAATAGACTTGTGTAATATTACTCAACATTCATTCAGCTCTAACTGAAACATTGCACAATAACATGCCTGGAAGCAAGATTTAATAATTGCATTTGGGTTTTGTGATTTGAATGTTGTTTTATGAAAGCATATTGCTTTTGCAGCTGCCTAGATGTGGTTTGAAAACGCACGAAAGCTTTAACAGACTGATTGATGTGTTGGATTTGAGTCAAACTTTTTTTCACCCTTATTTGACCCTTAATCATTAAGCAAGATTTGGTTTAAGATTATACTAAAAGATAATAGAGAGATGTGGAAATTTGATCTAAATGGGAAAGGTTTTGTATAAGGTCAGCTTTGTGTGTTTTTTTTCCTCATAGTTTTGTGTTTGTGACTCAGCTGACTGACAGAGTGTAACTCAAACTCTGTCCTTTTCTGACAAAGCTGTCTGTGTTAAAGAAAATCTTACTGCTGAGAGAACAAAAAAACTGTTCTTAAGTTTTTTTCATTCTAGCCTTTAATTGTATTTTTCATATTTCCTTATAATTGTTTGCTGTGGCATATGGTTTTAGTTGGCACTTGTTTTTTCTCACAAATGTTTGATGTGTAAAACAAAAAGAAACAAACTATGGCTGTCAATAGAATAAATTTGATTCACATTGATTCTGAATTGAATGAATACAGTTAAGTGAATGATTCAGTGACTTACTATATCTTCCCAGGGACAAATGCATTTAGTCCAGATTACTTTTTAGATTTAGAACAAATGTACTTTATATATTTGAAAAAAATCCCCTCATATATGTGTATTTTTGTTTTTCCATTTCTGTGTCATGTTAAACACTGTTCAAGCTTAAAAATGCATATTAAGGCTTTTGCATTTTGCTCTATACTTCAATTATTACGAGTTTTACATGGGGGTCAAATATTCAGTGGTTTTTAACACACCATTTTTTGTAAGAAATGAATATGTTAAATTGCCAGCTCTGCGCTAGACAAACTTCCCTGTACACACATGAATAGTGTGTAGGTTTACCTGTCATTCTCAGAGTCCATTTTCCTTAGCTTATCACTGTGCTACAGTGGAGCTGTGCTGAGGACCGACAGCGCGGAGGCCTGAGGGCTGTGTGTATCTACAGCAGCTCATTCACCCCTTAGTTGCCCGAATGAGAAATGTGCATTTCCCCCAGCACTGACAACAAACCACGACTGCATGTCCCCAACAAAATAAAGCTTCCTCGCTCAGTCAAGAAAAAGACAGCAGGGTTTAGTTCTCTCTCTTTGCGTATGTGTGCGTGTGTGTGTGTGTGTGTACATGTGTGTATTTAAGAAGCTCTCTCTCCTCATTTTCTTCTCCCAAGGTTACGGTCATCTTTTTATACTGCATTATAAAAGGATTCAGACCGATGGAGGTGTTCAGTGTTATTTTGTAATTAGAATGTAATCCTCCTCTCATTGCACACACTCATTGGTAGACGCTCCCTGCATGCAGTTGGAAGAATGCAAGTGAAAAATGCGAATAATAGCTGTGCATCTCAAAGTAGCTTCTTTAAGGGAAAGGAACTGTAGAGAAACACATAAATATTCCTGTGTGATTGTCCTCCGATCTGCCGTATTATCACAGGTGCTAAAGGACGTTTCTTCGTATAAGGGGTTAGTTTGATTACAGCCTCAGCTTTGTTTGCATACAGCCTGCTTTGCTAATGAAATTGTTGGATACTACACATTTTAGTGGACTAGTCCTAAAATAAAAAGGAGCAAACAAATAACATAACACACAGAAAACATACCAAGAGTCCACTGCAAAAAATGGTCAAATAAATAAATATATAAAATGTGAGAAAAGTTGAAGATAGAAGGACATGAGAAGGTAAAAAAGAAAAAGGTTAGTTGGGTGGCCTTTATAGATCTGTATGTCTGTTGAGGGGATCAGCAGGCAGCGGCTGATGAACTTCACTTTCTATTAGTGGCCATGGTAAGGATGTTCTCTCCCTACCGATCAATAGGCTGAAGGACAAGAGTGTCAGAAAAATGAGAGACCCTTCTCTTTCTTGGCAGGGCGGTCTCAGAGCGGACGGCGAGGCACTGAGTGCCAGAGACCCTTAGTCCCTCTGGAGTGGCTTTGAGTGAGGGAGCCATTTTGGGCGGGGGTGGGAGGAACTTTCATCATCCAATGTCCTTCTGTTAACAGTTTGAAAAGGATAACTCCAGCAGAAGGACTCCACAAAAGCTTTTCTGAATGGTTGGAGGTTGTTTTGTTTCATCTCTCGATTGCCCTAAACAACTGTGACAAATGAACGCAGCTAGATACTTGTAGCAACTCTTTCAATTCTTTCTTTCTTAAAAGAATGTTTAGTTCAAATCAAAACAATTTCAGTCAATGGTGTTTGTTGCATAATGTTCATTTTTGTGACACATTGCTTTTATACAAGAGTTAATAGCCTATAATACAATAAGTTATTAACTAAATATCAGTAAAAACATATTCCTGAATGAATCAGTTGTTTTAAACAAATTGATTCAGTTTGATTGAATGAATGATTTATTGAAACAGTAACATGACAAAAGTTGTAAATCCAGATTACATTCATACTAAGTACTATGTACTGACTACATGATTTTGGATTGGGCCAGTCACTTGGTTTGTTACTGAATGAATCATTGTTTTATTGAATCGGTTCAGTTAAAGGGTTAGTTCACACAAAAATGAACATTCTGTCATTAATTACTCACCCCTGTGTCGTTCCAAACCTGTAAGACATCCGTTCATCTTCAGAACACAAATTACGATATTTTTGATGATTTCAGAGAGCCATCTGACCCTCCATAGACAGCAATACTACTGAAATTATCCCAGATCCAGAAACACGTGACATCAGTGATTTAAGTTTTAAGTTAAGATTTGCGACGCTACGAGAATTATTTTTTTGGCGATTTTAGAGAGCGTCACAACGTAAGCATATGCTTTCCTCTAGGCGCAAGCAGCCACAGATTACGCATATGCCTGTGCTTTCTTTTACTTGTGCATGTGTTGCATTGTAATAGTCTCAAAAGGCGGAAGACGTAAGTCACGAGAGAAGAATGGTAGAAAAAGTAGCCTATTCTTATAGCGTGGACTGTTTTACCAGTGTTTTTTTTTACTTGTGTCTGGGTCTAGGATCATTTCAGTTGTATTGCTGTCTATGGAGGTACAGATGGCTCTCTGATATCTTCAAAAATATCTTGATTTGTGTTCCAAAGATGAACGGAGGTCTTATGGGTTTGGAACGACATGAGGGTGAGTAATTGATCACAGAATTTTCATTTTTGGGTGAACTAACCCTTTTAGTGAGTGCTTTAGTGTCTCCACCTACTGCCTTGATGGTGTAACTGCAGCTATGAAATGACCTCTATCAAAATTGAAATTAACTATTTTATATATATAATGTTCCAATATTATGCCTCAAATGCTGGCTGTAAAGAACCTGAAACATTCCTTTAAGCACATCTCTTCATTAATTCCTGTCAATTACAGGACAAGGGCTCCTTAGCTTCCATTTACACCTTGTCTGCTGCTCCCTGTACAGCATCAGCCCAGGAGAACAAACAGCAGAGGAGAGAGTGTGGATTACTCCATCAGCGCCCAGTTCTCTGACAGCTTCTGTGCGATCAGGGCTGAGGGTTAGCATTTCCCCCCCGACCCGGTCATGTCTATTCAGCCTCTCCAATTCAGACAGGCAAATTAAGCACTTCCCTATCCCGAAAGCGTCCCTTCCCTTCACAAATGCTGAATATGAAATTAGCTTGCAACTATTGAAAGGCAGCACAGGATCATTTTGTGCTGAAAGGAAACTAAAAGGTGTACCTCGTGTTTCTCAAATGCGACTGATTTCCCCCGTGAAAGGAAACGAGAAAGGAACAAGAACGGAAAAGAGGGGAAAGTGTTGTGCCTTTTGTCCTGTCTGATTCTCTCTCTGTCTATCTCTCTTTTTTCCTGTTTTTGTATCTCTGTCCTGTCTCTTTCTTTCCTTCGAGAGGCTGTGCTGGAGCGGGTTTAGATGTGACCAAAAACGATCTTGGAATCTCATATGTGGGTTTACATTAAAAAACAACAACATTAATTTCCATAATGCATTCTAATGGATTAGAGGGCTGTTTGTCAGGCTAGGTCAGAGTTCTGGTTTTAGTCAACACAGCAACGCACCTGACAAGAGCTATTATGTTTATACCTGTTATAAGCCATGGAAATAAAATGCACATAATTAGCTATTTCAGCCATGATCTCATTTATTCACCAGCGTCCCTGTTTGCTCACCTTCGGCCTCTTGTTTCATATTATAAACCATCAATGGGGCAAAAGATACATTATCATTTGTGATATCAGGTGACAGCTCACTCTGTGTGTGTTTGTGAACATGAGTTGGGGGGTGTAAAACGTGTTGTAGACCAGACACCAATTAAACGTCTATTTGATGGGGGCATTAGTTCATTCTGGTAAACTATCTGAAGCATTTAGAGGCAGATATAGGAAGGCTTTGTCAGCATGCCATTTGTCCTCTCTTAATGAGCAAAACCTAATGGAAAGGCTTTTTATTTGACAATGTTTTAACGTGAACATTTGTCGATCAGTTGCCTATATTTCATGTTCATGGTACATGAATTAACTACATAAACTGGACCGTTCAAAACAACACTGTTGGAAGCACACTGACATACATGCATCTAGAATGCTAGATTGTTTTTTTCTTAAAGGAACAGTTCAAATATGACAACTACGGGGGAGAGATAAAGTAAACAACAACAGAAATTAGGGTCTTTTATGCTGTATTTATGATGCTTTTTGTGAGTGTGTGTTAATTTTTTAGCTCATCAGCAGGTTCCAGATTCACTTAAATTATACCAGAATGTACATTTTTTGTGAACTATCTATTTAAGGTCACTGATGCTCTGAAAATAAGCCGTGTTACTGAATGTGATTAAATCAGAAACAATATACAGCCAATATACCGTGTGCTTCATTAGTTTTAGTTCATTTAGCGTTTCTCATACTTGAAGAAACCAGCGTGCCAAGAACGTGCTTGTGCTCCTTTGAACTCAGCAAAAAATCTTCTCCTCAAGCATTTAAATTTAACCTACAGAACAAACATCCGTTGCTCTCGTGGTCTGCACTAAACTGATTTTTGTTTTAATTAATGCTCTAGATGACCACAGCTGCTCCTGGAGCCTTCCATTAGAGGTCTTCTAAATGGGCCCATAGAGAAAATCCCAAGATCCACATCCACATGCAGTGGCCAAAGGCCTGCGAGCGTGCCTTCACGTATAAGTAAAGCTAAAGGAAGGCATCTTCATATGCACATAGCACTCCCACACACACAGTAATTACTGTACAGGGCAGGTTCATGGTTTGTAAGTCCTCAAATATGGTTTTGACCAGTGCATTCCTCAACATCCGTAACGCACATGGTGCTTTCTAATAAACTCCAGCTCGGGCAGCGCTCCAGATGGGGGTTAGGAGAAAGGAACACTGACGGTGGTAAGTGGTTTCAGTAGAGACAGCCTGGCCCTTCATCCCTAGCCAGTAGAGAGCTGGGTGTTAGTCGGCTTTGGCTGCAGTCTACACTTTGGGTTTCAGCCACATTTTCAGTGTGTGTGTGCGTTTGTTTTTTTATATCCTTTCTGCCCATTTCCTCCGAAACCCAACCTGGGGTTTAGGGTTCCTTTCTAGCCGGATGTTTGTACCCCCGGCAAAAGCTTGCACTGCCTTTTTTTTCTTCTAATTTTCATTTAAGCTGTTTCTTTCATCTCTGGTTCGCTCTCTCACACACACACCACACAGACCTGCTGTGGCTTCCCTATGGTCATTCCGGGCCTGTTTAGTGGAATGGCCTAGACCGTACTGCTCTTACAAGAAAACCTGTCTGCACTGCATGCTGCTTTTGTTTTTTACCTTTACTGTTTGTACTTTGCCTCTGGCTGCATGACAAATACTGTGTACAATTCTTGTGCTTCAACAGGAGTTTGAGGCTGCAGAAAAGTCATACACATGCCTTTTCGATGAAAAATGTCACCAGTGCTCTTTATGTATGTTACCATTCAACTTTGAGAGTGAGTATTTTTACTTATTTAAAGTACCCCTATTATGCCTTTTCAAATATGATCTTTCATGCAGTGTGTCATGTAGCTGTATGTGAACATAAACTATCTGCAA
>JAUCMT010000024.1:8833191-8853105 GCA_032357475.1 Enteromius thamalakanensis | reverse complement strand
TCTTAATGCCTGTTGAACATAACAGAGACATTTTATGATTATTACAATAAATTTCTTACCTAATGCTCCTTTAAATTTAGCCAATCATGCAAATTAATAAATTTGTATGCTCTTTTTTAGTTGTATTTTTGTTTACTCTTGTGTGGCAAATCATTTTTTGTTCTCCATTGGGTCTGGTACATCAGAAATGTTTGAGCAGCGTAAAACATTTAAACTGGTAGGGAGTAGGATAGGAAGTTTGATAAGTCTGTGCTGGTTTGAGCCCATTGCTCGGCAAATGGACCTGAAGAAATACTTGTCCAGGAAAAAATGGAAAACGATGGCTTTAGTAAAATGGGAGGTAGGAATCAGATTTCAAAATTGAGGCTTATGAAATAATAAATAAAAATCCCTGCAGCAAATGCTTGCTGGTGGCTGCAGCTGACTAGCTTAAGCGCATGGCATGAGGTGGGCATTGTCTTTATAAGATGGCACCTCATAAAATGGCATTAGCTGCCATTGCTGGGGCTTGAAGCTTCATCCTGCTGGGTTTAGGCCCAGCGTGTTCGCCAGCGCACATTATTAGAGTGACATCTGCTTTACAAGTCCTGCACCCAGGAGCATACCTAAACAACTCATTTCAGCTCCATTCTCTCCTCGCCGCCCCTTCGCAAGCCTCCCGAGCAGAGGGTGTGTAACTCATTTTGTTCTGTCGTCTTCTCTCTCTCTCTCAATTTTAATTTGAATATGGTGTCATTTCTCTTTCTTTCCTTGCTTTCCTCCCTTCTTTCCCTCTCTGTTTGCAGCCCTCTGGCCAGTGATGAGTGTTGCACAACAGAGGGCTTCACTTTATCAATCAGCTGTGGCACAAACACTTAGTGCATTACAGCGACCATCCTTTATTTCAAAGCTCTTCACGGAGGAGGCATGCAAATTGCTCCCGCATCAGCCGCCTTGACAAAAGAGCAAATTACCCAATGCGCACAACAATTTCTGAAGGCCTGAAGAGGATGTTGACTCTGGTCTTTTTGATTTAATGTTACCGATGGCATCTATTCATGCATAGTTTATGTTATCAATGAGCTGTAATGATTGTGTAACATAATTAAAGTTCTACTAAATTCTACATGTTCGGCTGTGCATTTGGGGTTTTGAATGCATTTGCAGTTTGTGAATTGTACATGGTAAAGTGTTGCATGAAGGTTTTGGGTCATCTAAACTGCACAGTGGTTGTATGTGACGGTCATGCTGTTGTCGGACTGATGGACTAGATCTCTGAAATCCCATGCGATAAGGCTGGAATTAAACAAGCATTACAAACATCACAAACTGTGTAAAACAAGCTTCCTCTGATCTGTTTTATCAATCACACACATACACACACACACATTGAGGCAGTGATAGCTCAGCCAGGAGCTCCTTTAAGTCTGCTGTCAGCAGGTATCCTTCCAATTCAATGAAAGCAGCATCATGTGCTGTTTCACAGACTGCCAGGCTTGACCATCAATAAGAAGCAGTTCTTGGCACTGTGTGATAGTGTTTCTCAACTGATTTTGCTTCTGGGCTCACATTTTATGATATTCATGTTTACAATCTATGAACTGTATAGGTCCAGAAATATAAAAAAAAAAATAAATGAATAACATGACTGACCGAATAGGAAAGATAACGGTAGAAAATTAAACAGCTGTAGAAGTGTGATTTAGCATGTGATGTTTAGCATAGTCTGAGTCATATTTTCTTTTGCCTTGAATAGTTGTGCTCGTGGGTTGAAGATGAAGACATTTCATTTGATTGGACGTACTGCCTATAATGATGTCAACATAACAAAAAGGTAAGGTAAATGTTGCATCAAATCCACTTTTATTTTTGTGTATTTGGTGTACTATGCTTAGATTGGCCAGATGTCTAGTGCACTGTGATTGGCCAATTAAAGCAAGCGTCTGATGGAAATGTTACGCCCCTTACTAAAATGTAATGCCGCATCCAAGCACTATGAAACCAAAACAATAAAACACATTACAAACTAGTCATTTGTTGCATCCAGTGGGGACATAGTTACTGATTATCATATCTTTGTATGCCTTGTGTTGCAATGCGCCTCATTATCATGTCTGCATTTGTGATTGGAGAAACGACAAACAACAAGCAATAACGTTACCTTCTCTGCTTAAAATGTTATAACTTTTATAAAGAATATCTCTTTGGTTTTGAAACTTTATTCATTTCAATTTTAGGGATCTTAATTATGCAATAACAGCTTGTAACACTCCAAAAAAAATCGCATCATATGACCCCTTTAATCTTTGTTGTGTTTAATGGTCAACAGACCTAGGTTGTTTAGGCCATTTTATGAAGTTTATCAAAAACAGAATTACAGAATTTATTTTAGTAAACCTCAGTAATATGTTTTTTGCTGAACTTGATAGCTGTAAATTAGCATGACTGAAAAGTGGCGAGCCATCCCGTAGTCATTCTATGGCAGAGCAAGTTAATTCAATTACTTTTTTAAAAGGTATCCCAAAGCATATATGTGTACAGACTTTTCAGTGGGCTAATTTGATTCTTAATACAGTATATGGTCCACCCATATATATATATACTGTATATGTGTGGCAGTTGACAAGTAAAATTTGAATTAATCTTTAATGTTTGAGGTTTTTTATTTTTTTTTATTTTTTTTTCTGCCACTCCATAGTACATATTAATACATATGTCAAATACCCATATACAGTATTTCTGTAAATCACTGTTTTAAAAGGTGTTCTGTAAATAGTTTTACTTGCATCGTCTGTATTCAAGAGAACATCGTCTTTAAAATGGCTGCGAGAACACAGAGTTTCTTTCTTCTCTTTTGTTTCTGCAATACAGGCAAAAATGATAAGTAGTAAAAACAATAGTCTTGTAACATCATTCCCAACATATAGACAGAAATTTGAATTTGCACACACAACAGTGAGTGATGTATTTTGACACGGCAGATGAGGTCTGCAGGAATGAAAGTGAGAGAGAGAGACTATCCGTTCAAGTTTAGTTAATATTCCACTGGGAACAGGATTGTTTCCCTGAGTAGCATTCCTTCAATGTCCTGTGGCCGGTGTTCCTTGTTAGGCTGTGGCCCTTCCAATGGAGAAAAGAGATAGATAGAGGGAAATAAATAAATAAAGAAGAGAGAGCGAGTGGGATGAGGAGGGGAGAGAGTGAGAGAGAGGGCCGCTATGCCAACACCTTGACGTAGATGTACAGCTGCTCACATTGCGCCTGTCTCACCTTTAGCCTCGTCTGTCTGCTGCCGCTTTTCATTTTCCGCATTCATACATCAATGAGCTTCGCGTGCTGACACCTCATTTTGCAGGCTACTTTGGTTATGGAGGCCGTGTTTTGCATATCGCAACCCACCCCCCTCCTGACACGCCGGTGATCTTTAAAGAGAGGGAGAGAGCGGCACAGAAGGAGAGCGAGTTAGCTACTTCTTTTCTTTCTGATGCGTACCTTCATCACTTTTCTCCTTGTCATGCAAAAGTTCTCCTCTGCGTGACACCGGCTCATCTTTTCCAAATCGAGCTTAATTGATTGATTTCTGTCTTTAATTTTCCCGTGTCTATCATTGCTGTTCCTGCGCCCCCTCCGCCCCCCCTCATGCTTCTGTCTCTCCACTTTGTCTTTGCTCTGTGTTTGACAGCTTTGGTCTGAGTATACAGGCGCATTGCTTCCCTCCCCCATCATTCCTCTTCAATCTCTGTATTTCGAGCGAATATTACATTCCTATTGTATTCAATAATGGAGACTGATTTCCAGGATAATTATTACTGGCTAATTAGTCAACATCAGGAACAGTCGAGCCAGAGAACATGTGGCTTTGCGTGCTGGACCCATTATAGTTTTTTTTTTTTTTAAAAAGTCCCTTCATGCTTAGAAAAGAGAATGACAGCTTGAATGTTTGATATGCATATTTCTTGGGTATATGTCTCATAATTGGGAGGCAACTGCTTCCCATATAGGGACTGGCCAAACATTGTTTCCACTGTTTGAGTTATTTCATGTGCTAAGCTGTAATTGTTTAGATTTTATTTTAAATATTAATACATAATAGATTAAATAGAGAATTATATAATAGAGTTAAATTAAAAAGCTAAATAGTAATAATTAATATTTTTGTTATTGCTGTTTTATTTAATATTTCAGCAGTTTTTATTTGATTGCCTTATTAGCATGAATATGGAGGAATTTTTGAGATTCCTCCATAGAGAAAAATAGTTTTCAGACTTTGTATGTTTAAGTTGAAGCTTAGATTGTCTCAACAACATTTTAATGAATTTGTTATACACAAAAAATTAGATACACTTAAAATGAATACAATAACACTATATTTGTGTGTTTGTTTGTTTTTTTAATAAACATTTGTAATCAGTTAATTTTAAAGGAATTTAAAGGAAGTAACAACAATTATTATTATTATTATAGTTGTTGTTACTTAAACCTAAAAGCTTGTTACCTTAAATTCCTTTAAAATTAACATTTAAAAAAGTAGATAAATACAATAACAATATATTTGTGTATTATTTTTTATGATAAACATTCATAATAAGTTACTAAAGGAATTCAAAGAAGTAACAACAACTACAATAATATTAATAATTATTATTATTAGTTATTCTAAGGCTTATTGGCATGCATATTGTATTTTTTTTATGCAAGTGTATTATTATAGGAGATGCATTCAGGTATGCCATTGTGAGACTTTCTATCTCTTCCTCTCTCTCTGTCTGTCTCATTTAAATACATCTAAAATAAGCTTTAGCACATGTTGCACTTTTAATTTGAAGCTTTGACTGCATTTTACACTAACATTCCCTTTGAATGAAACATAAATAAACGCTTTAGCGAAACACAGTGGAAACATTTACATCACTCTTCAAAACAAAGAACGCCTTTGCTTTTTGTGTAAATGTTTTCATTATTTACATTCTAACATTCAGTAGATAATTAAATACACAGGTCCGAAGGAAGTGCCTGTTGTAGACACACCTCCCTGAAAAATGCTTTTGTCCCCGCTGCCTTACATGCTCCTATGAGCTAATTGTGAATTAAAATCCCGACAAGCAAACAAAATGTTTGGTTGGAGCGAGGCTGACAGCCGTGAGGAGGTGTCGGCGAACGAGAGGGTGGGCTGCCGAACGAGGTGATGAAGGAAAAGACAGGAAGAGTGTGAGGAGTGAGTGTTTGTAATGGAAAGGGGGTGGGTTATTTGTGTCGTATAGGTATCATATGGATATCTGCCAAACCTAATGTAATAAATTGATGTTTTCCTGGGCCTGAAAAGAGGGACCCGGGCTTTTAAGTGGCGAGGGGCTGTCATCTCTTTGCATTTGTGAGAGGAGAGGGGAGTGTGAATGTCACTTTCAAGTAGAACTGCAGCTCTCTCCTAATGAGAGATGGGGTCTGCCTCAGAGCCAGCCAAGGGGCCAAGGAGGAGACGCCACCCTCCCGTAGCCTCCAATCCTCAGAGGGGCTGACAGCCTCCGATAAATCAAGACACTCGCTTCCTCTCTTCCCTCCCTGCGCCACCTGCGGTGGGTGGAGAGCGCTCATTTTCCACCCAGAAAGAGAGAGAAAGCCAAGAGGTGTAAAGAGCGATGGGAGGGGGACGGAGAAAACGAGAAAAGATGGTCAGGGCCCACAAAAACTCTCCACAACTCTCCTTTGAACTACGTGTCAGTGTGTTAGCTGTCTTCTAGCGTCGAAAACAATGCTGTGCAGCAACTGAATGTCTTCTGTTTTGTTTGCTCGTTATATTTGCGTCAAGTTAATTGTGTTTTTGCCGAGTGGTGCGAGGTCGTTGTGTAGCGTTACCTTTAACACTGTTAGTTATCTAGAGCAGAAGAGTCACACGGAGGTAATTATCCTGTTAAATAAGTTCAGGTGTTGGATGAGGCAGTTTGCCCCTGCTGTCCTGTGGAGCTAATGTCCATGCCCTGCCCAAAGGCATCCAGTGACCCATTACTGCGAGCAACAGCACTCACAAGCAGATGTGTACCATTTAAAATAGCGCCTCTCCATTATTAAATGAACTCGCTGCTTCTCCCCCCCTCTATACTTTAACAAACACTCACTTGCATTTAAGCAAATCGCCAAGCTTGCAGTCGGGTCACATTGGTGCTGATACACTAGTGAAATATGAAGTCCGGCATCAACAGTTTTGTACATTTCTGTCATGATTGCCACTTGCAATCAGAGGAATTTGCTAAGAATAAATTAAGCTGATGCCGTCATTTTTTTCGACACACTGTTTTAATGCCCTTTCGTAAATGAGGTAACACTGCAGATGTACTGCAGGAGAGTATAGAGGAGGATGCAGTGAACTACCACAATCTGGCATCCTATGCTGTGACTGTACAACATCGCTCCTCTGCTGCGATCCAAGCACCTGAGTCGGCTTTTTAAAGTGCATATGCAGGGCCTGGATATATTTACTTCAATTTTATATGATGCCGTGATCAAGAGAAAATGAATGCGCACATATCTTGTAAATAAAATTAATTACTGGAGTGGATTATGTAAATATACATTTAAAAGGGTTAATTAAAAGCAATATTTTATTGGATTAAGTAAGCGCTATATCAGAACATTTAGCTTCCGTTTTAAATTATAGGGGCTAAAATTGATTATTTTTTGAGCCAGCCACTATGGACCAAGTGCATCATAACTTGCATGTGCACAGAAACAGAAATGATTCGGCATTGTTTGATGTTGTTTGGATTGTTCCTCTTTAAAAGTACGTGAGAAAGTGGCTAGAAAGGAAATTCCAAGCTCGATAAATAATTCAGAAGTATGTAGAGATGCGAAAGATTAGTGTTAGGGGTGGCGGAGAGGGGTAAAGATGAATTCAGTGAGGTGGCAGGCCCAGTGCTGCCAGTATGCAGATTAAAGAGCGGGACGGCAGCGTGAACCTTAGACAGATGGCAGCGCCTCGGCGGAAATGGGGAAAAGAAGGAGGAGAAACAGGGATGGGAAGGGGAGAGAAAATCCAGCGATGCGACCTGCAGGAGTAAAAATTGCTTGCATTGTTGTTTTCATTATCTAGCTACTGTCATTTCATGAGCTTTGTATCTTTGAAATGAAAGAATGAGAAGGGAGGGTTTTAAAAAAGCAGAGGATTATGGAGAGGGGGAAGCAGGGAGGGCAAAAAAACTGTGAAATTAATCTTTTGTGCAGGTCCTGATGGAGCAGAGACATGCTCAGACAAAAGGTAGACTGGGAGAGAAGCGCTGTGATTGATGAATAAAGTAAAGGTGTCAGAAGTCTGTTATGTAAATGAGTGAAGGCACAGAGCATTTCGGGAAGGGAATGAGCGAGAGGAGAGAGCGCTGCACGTGTCACAGGGGCTATCGTCCCCCCAGCTTCAATCCTGCACGATCTTTTATCTAGTCAGACAAGCCTGGCCCGCAATCTGCACAGGAGCGCTGTGGAGCGTGAGCTCAGGGTACTTGAGGGGAGGAGAGGCGCCGCGGCTCCATCCGAGAGAGCGCGCCGGGCCTGATTGACCAGCGCCGAATGGAAATGCTGTTAATATACATGTGTACTCATAGGTCCTCTTCACACATCCATGTGATACATCAGGACCCAACTGAAGCTGAGAAACAGGGTGTCTGATTGACAGAGGTAATGGAGAAAGCTGGTGATGATGGGACTTTGGTGGTGAGAGAGAGCTGCTCACCGCACCTTTTGGTGTTGCTTGTATATAAAGAATGAAGTGGAATGTGCAGGGTGTATGTTCTTCAACAACAAGCACTTTTATGCTTCAGAGATAAAACTTTAGGTAAAATAATAATATTATTATTATTATAATTTTATTTTATTTTTTTTTAAACGTGTCTCTAATTTAGCTTTGCATTGTGCCACACCACTAAAGTAAGGGTGACTGAACCCACTTGTATTGCCAAATGTGCATCGACTTAGATAATGCTGGAGTAATATACTTATGGTTTCCTAAATTATAATGTATTTTTTTTAAAGAATCATTTAGGGAAAAAAAAAACTTTTTTTGAATGTCATATTAAATTAATCACATTAAGTGTGTGTGTGTTTATTCCTTTACTTTCAAATATTTTTTGTATTTAGATTTATTTGTTCTATTTGTAATCATAAAATATGCTGCAAATATTATAATAATTTAAAATAATGTTTGTTTTAATCAGTTTTAAAAATGTGTCACATGATCCCTTCAGAAATCATTCTAATATGCTAATTTAGTGTTCATAAAACATTTATTATTATTATCAATGTTGAAAACAGCTTTTTGTGGAAATCGTAAGGCATTTTATTTTTGGATTCTTTCATTTGCATCAAGTTGGAGTGGGGAAAATTATATTTGATCGTGATGGTTTAGGAAAAGCATGACTACATTATCTTGTGATGTACTCAGATGTTCAGCATGCATTTTCAGGTACTGTAGTTCAGTTTATCTTTAAGAAACAGCTACATCAATACACGCAAACCCATGCATCAAAAAAAAGTGCTGGGTAGGGAAATTAAGGACACATCACAGCACCTCTTTTTCTTAGTGTAACTATGCTCCATCTCTCCTGAACCTTTTTAATTAGAAGGGCAGGGCATTGCTGAGCCAGTCATTAGGGCCTCAGACAGCGAGTGGGACGCGGGTCATGCCCTGCGTGAGCCCTCACCCTCACATGCAAACAGGCACCATCATTTATAAACTGACAAAAACAATCAATCACCAGCACATGAAGGCAGAGCATTAGGTTGAAGTTTAGGGAAACGGATGACATCCTTGCTTTAATTCTACAGAAGCAGTCTTGTGTGATCAGAAAAGACAAAGGCACGTAGGGTTACCTCTAGAGGAGGTTCGGCTAATTGCCAGCACTTGTTGTCGTGCCTTAGCTTTGTTTAAGTCATGGAGGCTAACTAGCTATCTCTCCCAGATGCACACTGTTTGTTCAGCTAGCGCACTGCTGAGAACGCCGTTTTCATCAAGCGACTCATTATTAACGGGTTCATAAATAAACGGGACTCTAATATTTCTCTCTGTTAGTGTTTATTGTGGGCTAGCAAAGTGCAGCGGCTGTCTTTAATGAAAGAGAGAGCCACGAGTAATTGAAGCTTATTATGCCCGGGTGAGAGACGGTGGCTGAGTGAGAGAGAGAGAGAGAGAGAGTGAGTGAGAGTGAGGCTGGCACTGTCAAACACAGTCTGCTTCTGCGACTTACTTATTTCATCATGACAAAGCGGTTTTGGACCGCCTGTGGTGCTGTGGTTTACATATTTACATTGGATGCAGAAGCGGCAGATGAAATGACATGGATTCTTTGTACACAGTGCCGGCCCATCCTATAGCTGATGTGCCCAGGGGGGCCGACAAGATGGTTTATAATAAACAAGCAGATCATAACTTGTGATATGAGAACACTTCTTGTCTAATCTACGTTGACAGTGAGTAGCATGATAACGCTGGATCTAAGTATAATCTTGTTTTATGAACAATTTAACTTTGTTGCATTGTGCCACTGTATGGTTTCATACTGTATGGCTTCATTAAATGTAAAATATTTTTAAATTTAGATATATTAGGGAAAAAGCCAGATTAAGGTTATTATTATTTTTTTATTGTATTTTTATACCCTGTTATTTGAACACTTGGAAATCTTTAAAGGCAAAGCAAAGGCACTGATTTTACCTGATGGAGCAAAGCATTAAGTGGCTTGTATTTTACGATAACACACCAACATTTTGCAATTAAAATTGAGGATTAAAATAAAATGACACTTTCTGGTTTTTAAACATGGTTATGTTAATAGTTAATGTGATAAGACACCTGTGTGAACTCAGGACAACTGAAATCATGCATCCACTAAAAATCACTTTGAAACCATATGGATAAAGAAGTAATTGCAAAACAAAAGAAAGACTTGTGCACTGTATTTGTGCATATATATATATATATATATATATATATATATATATTTTTTTTTTTTTTTTACGACTGGTTCTGCTTGCTCATGCTTAACTCTGTCAGGCGCAAAAGTGAAAGTTCCACATGTATTTATTTGGAAATCTGGGTCAGGCCAAAATGGCTTCGTTGGATTTAACGTTATAGAGAGAGTGATTTGAATGACTGCTGCACATAATTATTCTGACATAATTTTAAACCATGTCACGAACCCTTTCATAACGGGATTGAGAATACAAAGCAACCTGCATCTGTTGGAATTTCAGTAATGTTCTTCTTCCAAACTTCATGCGGCACATACATCATGGTCCACCTGCTTGTACTGATGCTGTCTTTCCCTTCTGCCGTCACACTTTTTCAGCCCTGTCTTCTCGCGTCTCTTCAGGGTGTTTCAAATGGCTGAGCTAGTCAAATTTACCCACCTGGCTATTTTTCAATAGAGACGTCTCTTTATTCTGTTAAAAAAAGCAGCGCATATGTCTGGCTGATTCTTGTTTTCCTTTTCTCGCTCTCTCGTTTCTTTTCTCCTCCCTCCACCTTTCTCTCTTCATCAGCCACTCTATTTTTCTTTCTCATTCCTCCCTTCCTCTCCGCTGTTTTCATATGCAGAATGGCTATTGTGAGTTTGTGGATATCTCTCTTATGTGTGCCCGGATCCGCCTCTCGTTCTTTCCCTTCCTCATGCAGCAGAGGTTGGAACACGCACATTACAGCAGAGTGACAATATCCCTCCTTCAGATAATGCCATAAATGAGGCAGAATTTACATACAACACGCAGCATGCCGCTCTCCGCTTCTCGGCGCGTCGGGGTGTGCGGTGTGCGAAAAGAGCGCCGCTCTGCCAGCACCGGCTCTGAAGAGGCTCTCCAGCGGGACAGCCATTAGAGCCATCTCAGACTAATGACACGAGAAACGCTAGCACAACGCCAACTTCCCCTGCCTACCTCACGCTGCTGATGTTAACTATGCCCGCTAATACCACAACTTCAACCCTCAGCTCCCCTCTCAGTGTTAAAATGCTCTTTTTCGCACACGGCTGGTGAAAGGGCTTGACTTTACATGCTATTACCTGCAGATTAGGCACGGAACATCCCAAAACTCTGTCACAAACATGTAGGCTACCGAACTTAAACCGCAGCTCCAAGTTCGAAAGTTGCCTCCATCCTCAGGGGAGAAGCTGCGATCCATTTCCGTGTTTGTTTGTTCGGCTTTGTTGTGTGAGTCACTCTAAATGGAGTGGTGGCCTAAAACAGTGCTTTAGCCCACCTGCACGTCACACTCAGTGGAAGCCGAGAGAGACCCGCTAAATTAGCTCATTGCCTGATTGATGCATGGCTGTTGACTTGCCAGGGCATTGCAGGTGGAGGACTGGCTTTTTAAAGCATGGTGCTCTTATGTTGGGTAATGGTGCAGATTGGCTTGAACTATGCAAATGGAACCCGAACACAGGCATAGTTTGGTACACTGTTTATTTTTGCGGTCACCTTGCTAATGAGGGGCCGTCGCCCCAAAACGATCTGCTCGCTGTGACCCGCCCCACTGAAAGTAACCCTGGTTATACAACAGATGAAAGCACTTTAAAAATCACTCTGTACATAAATGATTTTGATGCTCTGAGTGATGCACTAATTTTCTGTATTTTATTCCAAAAAAAAAGCCATGAGACCTGACATTTATTTTAACATTTATGAACTCCCATTATCTCATGCTACGTTTTAAAAATTCCGTCATCATTTACTCAGTTGTTCAAACATGCAAGACAAAAGGTGAAATGTAGAAGAATGAACAGGCTACTGTTTTACTAACAGTAAAAATAGCTTTACTTCTTAACATTATTTTATTAATCTTTCATTAACGGTTTCATGAAGTTATCATAAATAAATTGGATAATAATAATCATTATATGGATTACGGTATTTCTTTAAAATATCATCCTTTGTATTATACAGAAGAAGTCCTAAAGGTTTGGAATGGCGTGAAGTTGAATAAATAACATAATTTGCCTGTGTTGTTGAACAATCCCTTCAAGGCATCAGAATGGATTTTGTCACTCTGTAAATTTACATTGTGCATTGATGGATGGAACTTGTGTCGTAGAGCTGCATGTGTGTATTGTACTTACTGCGCTGTGTGGAGAAGATCTTCCACCCTTCATGTTATTACTATCGAACCACACATCCCATGAAAGCTACCTATTACAGAGTCAATAGAAGCTGCTTATCCACACACACAGATCATTACTCTGGTCGAATTCTTCTCTGGCCGACTGCTTAATTAAGACGCCGCTGCTCGCTGAGCTGAAGTGGAGATAAATTGTTCCACTGTAGAGGCGTGTTATAATTCGCTATTGTTGAGATTGAAGGTTTGCTGTCAAAATAAAAAGTAAATGACCATAGGTAGCACAATGCAGACTTATTTTTGACTAGGGCTGACAAAAACAAGAATGATTTTGTCAGTGGATGTCTGTCACGGTTGTTATATATGTATGTGTGGGCGCTCACGGGCGACAGTAAAGAGGCCCCACTGACTTGTACGACCAAGTAATGGCAGCGTGATGCACGAATGGTCGCATGTATTTCTACATTTCTTCCTCTCAGTTCTGCAGTAATTGATTCTAGTTGTCTTAATTTCATTCACTGCAGCAACACCAATCTGATGAGGCCCAAATCTATTATATACAACCGATGTGGCCACTGAACACGTCCCATGTGTTCGGAGATTTTGTCAGCAATTCATTAGCAGAAAATTAGGTCATTAGAGACCAAGTACAGGATGCAGATTCCGGTGGCATCCTGTCAGTAATTCTCTCCATTATTTCATATTTCTTTTTTGCTTTTTAATTAAATGAGCGTTTTTCCCTCTTTCTCATTGTCAAGTTTAATGCATTTGCTACCCATGATCCGTTATTAATGCCGCGAAGAATTCAGGCAATGTTTGCAGAATAATATTCCTAAATTGAATCTTTGTTGCATGAATATATGCAAAAATATATTGTGAGGGCTGAGTGCTTTTAAATTGGAGAGATCACTCATGGCTTCACCTTTTCGTGGCAGATAAAGCTATGAGGAGTAGCGCTGCAGTGTCACCCTACTGAGAGAGAGAGAGAGAGAGGGAGAGAGAGAGAGGGGGGACTAAATCACATCCCTGGAGTTTTCCCACCTCTATGCCATTGCAAACCATTATTACTGGCCACAAATGAAATGATCAGTGTATTCTGAGTGTTTAGAATGTGCAAACTGTGGGATGTTTATCGCATGCGATGTGCCTGACGTAATTTCCTGTCAATTAATTCTGCGCGACAAGAAGAGTTTGGCAATGTGAGTATATGAGGGCTTAGTCGACGGGGCACCTCTTGGCTAAAAAGTTGGCTTTGTTTTTTACCGTTGTTCGCACTTGTTAGGACCTAATCATTCTCCTTTAGCAGAAAGTCTTGTGTGGAAGAGCAATTTTTTAAACGTGGCACGGCAGCCATTCATCAGAAGCCGAGAGCGTGCTGATTTGCATGTTAAGAGGTTAGTCTCCTGCCCTAACGTGTTATTGCAAAGTTTCTCTATTTTGTCTCCACCGTGGAAAACTAATATCCAGAGCAAATATTTCCTTATTCATGCATCCAGATTAACAAGTATAACCACTGCGCCTTTCACTGCATAATAGTTGGTAGAATCAAATTCGTTGGATATGAATTCCAATGTAATGTGGCCAATATTTTATGTTAATACAATAAAAATGTAAAGTCGAAATTATGGGCTTATTTTTATGTAAAAGGTATGCTGAAGAGCACTATATTACATATGCACACGTGGTTAAGGCAGCACCAGGGGATAGGCTGTTGCTAAGAGACAGAGCAAGGGAACGGACCATTTCCAATGATGAATTAACTCTAGGAGGAGGGTGACAGTAATCTTTGTCACTAGATGCACTGGCTGTCGGAGTCCTGTCATTTTATGCATCTCATGCAAAACAGATGTACCCATATTCTAAAAAAAAAAATCCAAATTCACCGGGCAAAAAAAATCATTATACATCGCAAGGGCTGGAAGGCTGTCACAAAGAATTTTATTATTTTTCATCCTTTAACGAGCAGGTAGATTGTGCATATTGTAATTTTCACAGAGCCCCTCTAAATAATTCTGTAACTTTCTCAGTGAGAAGTTTTCACTCTGGTGGCTGCTCATTACAATGGCACCATGGCAGGGCCCCTCAATCACGTCGCCAAGAAAACACACACACACACATGCACTGGCACTGCGCTGCACCCCACCACCCCCGCCCCTCTCTCTGTCCTCTCCCCATCAATTACACCAGTAAACAGAACAGCACCACATTTTTAGAAGTGCCCATTGTCTTACCCGTGGTGTTTTTGTTTGTCTGTTTCTTCATCGTCTGCATATTGTCTGGCTCTAAACTTATAAATCGGAGGCGCTACTCCATTTATAGCGCCTAGTCAAAGTCATTATTTAAGAAAAGGTTGTGGCAGCCATACCAGGTCATGCAGGTCAAGTAATTCTATGTATACACAGCTTAGGCTAAATTAAAAAAAAGCAAAAGGCTATCTGCCAACATAAAGTAGTATGTGCATCATAATGTCATTAAAGGCAGGTAAATATGATGTCTGTGTTTCTGAGAGGAGAGCTGAGAGAAACCGCATTCATTTATAGCTCAGAGCGCAGCAGACCAACAGCAGAGAAATCACCGCCTAGATAGATGTGAAAAAACTGCTATTTCCCTCACTCTCCCCTGAATCATCTGTATAAACTCTCAAAAAAGGAGAGAGAGAGAGAGAGAGAGAGAGAGAGAGAGAGAGAGAGAGAGAGAGAGAGAGAGAGAGAGAGAGAGAAAGGGGGGAGATCTAACAGCAGCTCCTAAGAGGCCTGGCGCTGCAGCCCTTCCATCTCAGATTTACATTCATTGTAAAGATTTATGGGATACCTCCCCAGAATAAGTTGAAGCTGCAGGAATTTGGGGGGGAATTATTCAAAACAGTGATTATTTTTGGTTGCGATTATGCATGCACACCTGATCGGGGTGTCACCGCTGCCTCTTGTCCAGCAATGATGGAACGGACCAATTTTCTAACTTTTCACCCGCCTTGCATAAATGAATTTACACGCGCACACACACACACACAGCAGCAGCCTCTGTGTCACTTATTGTACTAAGACTAAGGGCCTGCATACATTAGAGAGCGAGGTAGAGACTTGGCAGTGGTATGCTGGTAGGGAAATGGGCCAATACGCATTAAGATTTAACAAAGAGGAAGTGATGCGTTTGTCCCCGGCATGCTCTCCTGGTCGTCCGGGGTCCTGCCTTGCACCGCAGCGGGGTCATTACCCCAGAACGCTTCAGAGGAATATTGGCGTATGTCTGTTCAGCTGTAACAAATGTGACACTGGGCCACAGAGGAATACACACTGTCTGAATCTGGACCAGGAGAAGAAAAAAAAAGCTATGAAAGCCAGCTCTCTTTTTGTACGTGGAAGTGGAAGAGAGCTGGAGGAGTGTTAATATCCAGTGTTTTTCGTATATTCAGGCATAGGGAACAGTAGAGCCACTTTAATGTACTGTAATGCGAGCTGTACATATGCTGCTGTAAATAACCCAGCTTTAAGAACATTCAGAAACTTGTATGAACCTCAATCACATGGACTGGTTTTCTAACCTTACAAAGCAGACTTTTATGTGACACTTTGATATCATAGAAAAGATCTTCTTGCAAATCGGCTTGATTATATTATTATATTCCTCAGTTTGTAATTCTGCATTAAGAAATTGATTGTAATTTGTAAGATTGTTTGTTCCTCCATTTGTAAGTCCATGTTTTACTTAGCATTAGCATAAAATGCATCACTACAGTAACACTGTTTATTACAATAATAATTAATTAATAATATGACATTAAAAATGCTGTGGATTATTTTAGGTTATAACTGGTAAGGCTATGATAAGTATTATTATTATTAACAATTATTAATTATTGTTTTGCTCATTTTAAGCTAAAAGATATATGCCAACAGAAAGTCTGATCTCATTAATTTTTAGTTGACACCATAACATAAAATAATATCCTGGTCTTTTCAGGTTAAGTATACGATATTACAGCAACTCAATAAGAATTCACTTATTTTTGTTTTTGTTTTTTAAAGGCCTATAAATTATGAGTAGTGATGCTGATGTCTTTCCATAACCTGGTTAATGTCAAACCTGTCAATCAAAGAAGGGGACAAGGCAAGAGCAGTGATAGAGAGAGAAACAGAGAGTGTGTGTGTGTGTGTGTGTTAGAGAGAAAGGCCCCGTGGACTCTCCTCCAGATATTTATGGAATGCTGCTTCCATCTTGGGCCAGGCAGCTGGGGAGAGCAGGTGGGCTGTGCAGGTCAGTTCATTAACACACTCGCCCATACATACACACACACACACACACACACACTCTCTCTCTCTCTCACTGTCTCTAAAACACTAACACATCTATTTTCATTTTGTCACTCTCTCTCCTGTGTTCTTTGCAGTCTGTACCCTATTTTTCCAGAACCTCACACTCTCTTTCTCACTCTCGTGTTAAATATAGTGTCTCAGTGTGATATCACTGTCTGTGTTGCCAGTTTCTGCCGTGTTAATGTTACACTGTATGATTCAGGACAGCTTTGAGCTTACATTTTGAGCTACAGATTATGTTGAATTCTCTGTCCGTGTGACGTCTTATTTCACAGGCCTTGTCAGAACAGGTCACATGATGTCTAAAGGGCTTCAGATGGAGCAAACATGCTTTATGTGTTTTTAGACAAGCAAATATTGACCAATGCTAATTATAGACTAATACCTGTAGTTCAGAGTGAAGACATATATTAGCAAGTTCTTTTTGAACAATGAATGAAATCCTTTTCCTCTTTTCTTTCTCAGCATTTGATTTAGCATTTCGATTTTGAATCAAATTTGTAAATAATATGAGATCTTTATTGTAGTTTAATCTACTAGCTTATCTTATATATTCATATTCATATAATTTATAATATATACAAATACATTTAATATATGAATATAACATATTTTTCTTAAATATATGCATGCATGTGTATTTATATGTACATTAAAAAATATACACAATTTTTATATAAAGAAAAACTTTTATTTTAGATGTGATTAAACTTATTTTAACCACGATTAACCATTGCCCATTAATTCTTACAAATATTGTAATTATTATTGTTACAGATACATGGTATCTGTTGGTTTAATTATAAATATGGTTTAATTTATTATGATTTAAGTAATAACATAAATAATGGATTTGATTTTTTTAGACTTAATAACTGTTGGTTCTAACAGTACTAACTATAAATAACTATAAATAAACAGAAAAATAAGTCTAATAATTTATATTTGCATATTCGTTTTATTTGTATTATTGTTTAATGAAGGGCCAACATGCACCTGATTGGTGGTTTACTGTAGTATTGTGTTATATAAATATATAAATCATATTTGTCAAAACCTGAACCTGAATTTGCCCTGATCCATTGATAGTGATGAAAATGTACAGATGTCATGATGTTTTAATCCCACAAGCTGCTGTTTTTGCCATTTTCAGCTCATTTTGAAAGAATCGTTAATCTAAAACAACACTTTTTTTCGAAGAGCCTGACAAACCCGGAAGTGCTGCTGCTGAGTGTTTGTTTATAAACAGTTGTTTCCTGTATATGCAAGATATGCAAGGAATTTGCTTCTATTTCCTGATGTTCCAATCCAGCACTGTATCCACCTGTGACCCAGGTATTTCTCCTTCATAAGCACCTCCATCCTGACATCCCGCCAGACGAAGTGAGACCAAAACAACCCTCCTTCCTGTTCGCCGACTGGGTAGCCGAGAGAGAGCGAGGGAAATGGAGAGGGAGAGTCAACATGCTTGTGTTGGTGCGGGTGTCACAGAGCTGTAATTGGTGGCGGTTTAAGGTGTAAACAGGGTGCCAGTTCAGTGCGTAATTGCCCCTGTTTGCTAGAGTGGAGGGAGAGAGAGGGACAGAGCGGAGGAGAGAGAGAGGGAGGGTCGGGTGGTGGGGTGGAGGGGGGCGGCAGCCTGACAGTGTGAGACCTCCGCATGCTCCACTCAAATTGGAGTCACAGACGCCGAGAGGTGATGCTCTCCAAGTGATGGGCTCGAGAGAAAGAGAGAGATAGTGAAACTGTATGTATGACACCCTCAACCCGTTTCACATCTCTGCCTTCTGTCCTGAAAAAACACAATTAAAGAAGTAGAGAGAGGAAGGAAAAGGAGAGAGACAGGAAGCAAAAAAGGCAGATAAACAGCCACCAATGATCTTAATGTATATAAATTATTTAAGTAAAATCTACCAAGGATTTGGATAATGTCAGTCTTTTTGTTTTAGAGAGTGATGATACTTTTATGCATAGCAATAATATGACGTTTATTATTATTGGCATCAATATTCATATTTAGTTGTATTTACTGTTGAAGTATATATGTTGCACGTAATTATTGAGTGAGGCATGGTGTGTCAATACAGGGATGGAACTGAGAGATTTTTTATTATAGGTCGAGTCAGGTTTAGCTTTATTTGTTTTCTCAGGTCTGCAGCTAACAATAACTCTCGCATATACAGTTACTTATGATCTTTTACATTTTCTGACTAATGGAGGTTTTTGAACACTATCTCCGTGTGCAGTTATTATGGAAAGAAAGTTTTTATTTTTAAGAGCCATGCACATATATTAAAATAAATGTTTTTATATAAAAACATAGTTAAACAAACTGAAATAATCTAATAAAAAGAGGGATTCAGTCACAAATCAAACAAATTAGATAGATGGATGGATGGATGGATGAACGGACGGACGGACGGACGGACGGATGAATGGATGGATGGATGAATGGATGGATGGATCCGTGATACATCCCTACTTAATTAATAAAATTAGATTTGCTATTGACTGACAAGGTACATAAATTAAAAACTAACTATAGGCTACAACTACATTATTAAGATAATAAATAATGTTAGAAATGCTATTGGCCAACACTGCCTGTGTGTTTGTGTCAAGACAAGTTATGGTGTGACACAGTGTGCCGTAGCATGATTGCATCAGCAGTATAAAGACAGCCTTAGAGACACTAAATCAATTATCCAGAAAAATGTGCCAGGCCGCATGGCCCTTCTTAAACATGTGTCCAGGCCTGAGGAGAGAGTCCAGCAGGGGCTAAGCATGTCTCAGCCTCAGCGCTGGGGCCTGCATTAGTGACAATACACATTACAGCCCTGTCCGTCTCCTTCAGCCTGCCAGCACCACTTGCAACTGCCAGTCTAGCATGCTGACGACTTCACTCAATGTGACAGGCCAAAGGACCTCAACCTCTCTATCCCTGCAATCAGCACATATGTGCCTTTCTTTTATGCAGGGGCCATAATTAACGTTTTAGCAGCACTATTAAAAATAAAGGTGCTTTGCAAAGCCATAGAAGTGCATTTTAGTCTAAATGGTTCTATAAGGAGTCTTTAACATCTGAAGAACCTTTCTGTTTCACAAAAGGTCATTTGTGGTGAAAGTAGGTTCTTCAGTTTTTAAAGAAGAGATGGTTCTGTATGTGTGTGTGTGTGTGTGTGTGTGTGTGTGTGTGCTCGCACACTTTAGAATAAGGATCAGTGTGTTAACATACATGAACAGTCAGTTAATGGATACCCAACACAGTCTCACTCCAACTCCTCACATTTTGAGGCTTATGTCATTTTTCGACACTCAAGGTACCCCTTTTTAGGCATTTTTCGACATGAGGGGTCCTCCATTGTTTGGCTGTTGGAATGTAATGTTATTGTTTGCATGCGTATATAAATTTATTGTATATATTTTTAGTTTTATTGGAGCACCAAACCCCACCCCTACCCTAAACCTACCCACCTCTGAACAATATAAACACACACAGGCAAATGCAGTTACTGTACAGGTATTTATTGCACAAAC
>JAUCMT010000024.1:8809490-8833091 GCA_032357475.1 Enteromius thamalakanensis | reverse complement strand
TGTTTCTGTGATGTTCAGCATCATTCCTCCAGTCTTCAGTGTCACATGATCTTCAGAAATCAGAATAATATACTGATTTACTGATTTCTGATTACTGCCCAATATTGTATTTTTCAGGATTCACAGAGGAGTAGAAAGTTTGAAAGAAAAGCATTTATTTGAATCTTTTGTAACATCTTTAATGTCTCTATGATGAATAAAACTGTTACTTTCTTACAACAAAAATCCTTTGAACTTTTGAACAGTAGAGTTTTAAATAAATAAAAACACAGTAATAATGAAATCCATCATTCACTTGTTTGTTTCAATCATGTGTTCATGTTCACGGCTCTCTTCATCTCGTTGACTCAGTCTGGTTAAAATGCTTGAACATGAATCCGTTTGAGAACGACTGATCCTGCCTCTGAAGCTCTTCAGTCGTCGTCTTCTCTGTGCTGTCAGAGATTACAGAAGACATGAACGAGACGCTAAACTTGCAGACGCTTCTGCTAGCGGCTCAAAGAATGTGTTTGTGTTTCTGCATTAATAGAGCGATTCATTATTGATGGCTGAGCTGATGCATTTAACATCACATCTGACTTCACTCGTCTGTTTAGAAGTCAGAACACCCTCGCAACCTCCCAGCAAAGCCATAGCAACCAGTCCGAATGCCCTAGCAACCACTTAGAACACCATTGTAACATTCTAACAAAGCTGTAGCTACCAGTCAGAACACCGCTGCAACATTGTTGCTCAGTTTAGATCTTTCTGAGCTGGGTCACTCTCAGGTCACAGATCAATAACTAATCAATGCAAGAACCTTCCCTGAACGCCAGCTAACTCTCATCTCTAAACGGATCAAACTTATAACCTAGAAACTAGTCATTGTTTGTTGCAATTAATTATTTATACTTTAGGTATTATTTTAATAATTTGCCGTTTTTTGTTTGCAGAGGTTACTTTTCTTTCTCAATTCTTTGTTTTTCTTTTTATTATTTACTTGTGGGGTTTTTTTCTCCCAATACTGAAAAAAATATACATCGCAGCAGTCCTGCTTGAAGTAAGGTGATGTTTGTGTTTTTTGCTTGCGTCACATCCAGCCGTCCGTTTCTAACGCTCAGGGCACAAGTGCTTTCTCACTGAGATGTTTACTGGGATTATATGATGCAATGTTATTTCCATTCATCCTAATATCTCCGTGTGCACGTCATAATAGTTGCAGGCTAATTGGTATTTCCTGCATTACTGTTATTAATGTTCCAGATGAGTGGATAAGTGGAAAAAATACTTGAGTGTGTAAGCTTGTGGACAATTAAACAAGCAAAATCCTGAATCCTGAGAAAAAATGATGGCATAAAAAAAGAAACTGAAAAGTTCATTTGTAAATGTGCTAAAATGTATGATGTCAGATACAAAAATACTGCATTAAAAGAGTGCTGCCAGGGCAGATAATGCTTATTTGACAAAATAACAATTTCTGGAGCCTATACTAAATAATAAAAATGAATAGTAACACTTTATTGTGATGGTCCCTTTTAACATTCTGTTGAGTAACGTTGCACCTACTGTACATGCTGACTCTCATCAGTGGACTGTCTAATTAATATCTGCTAAGACTGTACTGTGATGGCTTCTCAACAGACATCCTACTGATTTTGTCAGCTTATCCTAACCCTAACCCAGTCTACTAATACTTTACTAATACTCTGAGAGTTAGTAGATGAGTAGGTGAGATGTTACTGATAGTCTCCAGACTGTGTTAAAGAGATCATCAAAATAAAGTCAAACCAAATAAATGAAACAAATCCATGTGACCACATGACAAGACGCTTTCACAGCAAACCTACTTTCAGAATAGAAATTGACATCAGTTATTGACATCAAAAATGGATAATTGCTCACATAAAAAGACCCAGAAAGATTTTCTGTAATTTTTATAAATATAATATACTTTTGTAAAAAATGATATGTACTGAGAGATTTGTGTATTTCTATTTTATTTTTTTAAAGTTTTAATTTATTTATTCCTAATGAAATTAGTAGTAGTTGAGTCGAAACACATTCCGTGGAGCACAGAGCACAGGTATATGTGTAGCAATCGTCAACTAATCCATGTTTGAGTCAAAATGATACATTTAGTTTTTTGACAAAAGATCATGTTCCATAAAGATATTTTGTACATTTCCTACTATAAATATATTAAAACTTAATTTTTGATAAGTAATATAAGGAATTCTTTTAGACAACTTTAAAGGTGATTTTTTTTCAATATTTTTTACACCTTCAGATTCCAGATTTTCTAATAGTTGACAAACATTGTGCTAACAAACCATTCATCAATGGAAAGATTATTTATTCAGCTTTCAGAAGATGTATCAATCTCTATTTCAAGAAAATGACCATTATGACTGGTGCTCCAGGGTAACAAATACAGATAGTTTGAACAGCTTCATAAACAAAACTAACAGTCTAAATGTAACAATTGATCAGTTATGAAGTTTAAGTCCAGCTGTTAAGCAGAAGAGATCGGTGTGATTATACAGATCAGGTTCAGATGTGGTGAAGAGTTATGAATATTCCAGTCGTTGCTGGTTAAAGTGTCTTGTCTCTGAATGTAAATGTGATTTCTGTCACATGATGATGAGCGACAGGACGTTTTGTCAATTGCTTGTTGCAGAAGGTGCCCTTTCACTCGTCTTCATCTCATGCATTTCTGGCTCATTTTTCAGTGTCTGTCTTTGAGCTTTTCATCGAGCAGCAGCGTGTGATCTAATTATGAGCAAGACGACACCTGAATGATTTACGTCGTCATTCTTCCCAACGGGGAAACATGCAAATCAGGGTAATAGAGGTTAGTTGGCGTATCTGAGAGCGTCTTAACTGTAATTTATTTCCTAATGCCTTTGCTGCAGATGAGCAGAGTCGCTCAGAGCTTCATATGTTTGTCTGAATCATTCAGCGCTCACAGACTAAACACAAGTTCAGACGGGGTCGTTTGTGAAGCAGGTCTATTTGAGATTGATAAATGGTTTCTCTAGCTCAATCATATACAGATACAGACCACGATTCATTACTCAAGTACATGTTGTCTTTTCTGCATTTCTGCTAGATGAAACTTCCTGGGACAAGAGATTAAACAGAATCATAAATAGCTAGTTAAATTGCTGATGTGCTTATAACTGAATTTTAATTTGTTTGCTGAATATTCAAGTTAAGCAATATTATTAATATTAATATGCTATTTTACATTATTATAATTTATTTTTTACATTGCAATGTATATGCAAAAAATATCATCTAAAATATATTTAATAATGTATGTTTCAAAATAGTATTTCAAATGTATTTACTGAAATATGTTTTATACCATCATGGGTTTTTTTGGCCTTATGTAGATTTACTAATATATTTAGCAGATTTCCTCTCAGAACTCTTGGTAATTGTTGATAAAACAATTGATAATAAAAATGATGCCGTAGGATTTGCTTTACCACATAGAATTAATCACCAGTTTAATACCAGTAAAGTATGGAGTGCCTCAAGGATCTGTCTTAGGCCCTTTGCTAATTTTATTAGAAAATACAGGATTAATTTCTGAAACTCATGACTGATTTTGTGTTCCAGACCTCTTTCTCAAACACACACACAGAGTATATACCTATGTGTAGGCTAAACTGTATAATCAGTCTCACTTCAACTCGTCACATTTTGATGCTTGGTCGAAACAGTTTTGCGTTGTTTTTCGACGCTCAAGGTACATCTTTTTAACACATTTCTACGTGAGGGGTCCTCCATTGTTTGGCTGTTTGGCTTAATGTAATGTAATGGTTTGCATGCATATATACATTTATTATATTATTTTTTTGTTTGTTTTATTGGAGCACCAAACCCCACCCCTACCCTAAACCTACCCACCTCTGAACAATATAAACACACACTGGCAAACGCAGTCACAGGTATTTATTGGACAAACTAATCATAAACAAGCAGTATACATACATTAAGATTCAAGATCTTTTATTGTCAATACAACAATATACACAGTATAAAGTGTATCGAAATGCCGTTTCACCCCAAGCCCCCCATGGTGCATTTATAAAGAATATCAAAATATATCTACAAGAAATATAGAGCTGCAAATTACAAATAAATATAACTAACTAAATTTAAGTACAATAAACGAAGACAGGACAAGAGACAATACAAAGTGATCATGTGCAATTCCAGTAAAGTGAGAGGTAGTGCTGGTGGTATATAAATGCCAGGTTCATGTTAGGATATTGTAGACAAGACAAAGACATCTGCTAGATGTAAAATGTGCAATATTACAAACAAATCACATTCAAAGTCTTCTGAAGCCATACAAAGTCTTTATGTGAAGAAGAGAGTAAAACACAAGGTTTTAATCACTAAAAATGATCCCGCTCCATTCATGCGCTGTTATCTCTTTCAGAAAACATACTCGCGTCCAGTAGCATGACGCGATTCATCACGAGACACGCAAGAACCAATAGTATTTCACAACAGCATGACACAATAATGCAAGTGTTTTGACCCCATATATTTTTTTTAATTATGATGATAAAAAAATATTGAGCTGCCATATTGACGCTAAGGGTTTCCTATTTAAAATAATGGAGGACCCCTCACGTCGATAGTGTCTGAAAAGGGGTACCTTGAGCATCGAAAGACAATGAAAAACTGTTTTGACCAAGCGTAAAAATGTGACAAGTTGGAGTGAAATTATGTTGGGATAGCAGTAAACATTTTTGTTTTAAGGTAACATTTTTTTTCTACATATACAAATGTATTCAAGATAAATTAACAATACTTAAAAATAATACTTTATTTATTTAATAAAATACTGTATTTTTATATTTAATGTGAATTTATATTAACTAAACATTGTGCATTATAACATCAATCAAAATACCTTTTTATAAAATTTTATATATAATACATCTTTACAAAATCTTAAAAAGTTGTGTAAATTACCAATAATCATTCATATTTAACAGTGAAAAATTGTTGTGTATGTGTGTTTTTTAACAGCTCTCCTGGGCAGTTGATTTAGCAGCATTTTTAGCAATACATTATAATTATTTATATTTATTGTTTTATTTAGTTTTTCTTAAATGTTTTCATTTAACAATTTGAGGTCACTCTGGGCATTATAAATTAGTCTCTGTACAATGAAATTAAAAATGACCATACAATCATTTTAAGGAGAAAAAAATGTGGAATCGTCAAAAGCAAATGTTTATCTGGGACAGTCAAATTTAAGCTTTTACGCTGTTAGTTGTGCGTGCCGTGTCAGCTAACAGACTCACCGATTTACAAGTAGACAGAAGATCAGCGTCTGCAATGATCAGAGGAAAAGACAAACATGTCCATCTTTGTGAGAGAGTTAGTTCAGAAGAGCACGTCACCAAGTCTTTAATTCCCCGCATCACAAAACATCAAGAATCAGGTACTCATGTTTGTTTTGTTGCACTTCCTAATAAAGTTACCAGCCAAATGATCACTGTATTTATTTTGCAGTCTGCTTATATTTATTCCCACACAGAACCACCGACCTACTAAGCTTAATGCTTCCCCACTGGTTGCAATAGTAAAAGACTATAGTGGACAGTACGCAGCCCTGCTGTCTATCTCCTGCTCTGCCCCAGTATGCCACAACAGCCTCAGGCCTGACTTATCCACCCTCTGAATTATGCATCCTCTCCGGAAATGAGGAACAAAGTTATGGCTAGAGGGGATTCATCATGAACATGCCTCTCTCTCTTGCATCGGGTATTTTTTTCCCCTCTTCCTTGCAATTTTCATTAGGCTTCATCGTGTTCGAAGGGAAACATGTTAGGATCAGCCAGCCTGCTCTTGTGCTGCTTCCTTTTGCCTGCATTATTTAGCAAACAAACTCCAAATGCCATGCTGCTCTCTGTTGCAGTCGCACGACCACTCGGCCTGTTTGTCTTTCTCTCTCTCTCCCTCTCTCTGTCTGTCTCTTACGTTCCTCAAGAGTCCTTCTTGCTCTCCTTCAGCCTTCAGTGTGCCTGATAATACAGAGTCTGACTTTTTTTTTTTTCTGTCTGTTCCCACATTCCCACACATTTAGACTTGAATGAGTGTGTATGTGTTTGGTCTATATTAAGTTGTCCCTGACATCCTCTGGTCTCATCATTCCCTATAATGCAAGTACTGATACATTGGCCTGAGTCAAAGTCACAAGTCAATAAATCCATTTCTTCTCCTCTCTCTTAACACACACACACACAGACACACATACATCAGAGTCGTGCTTTTCTGGGCCCAGCCACAAAGTCCGGCAGTCTATCACGGCAAGGTCATCCGGTGTTGAAAGCGAAGATGGAAAAAAAAACTTTAGCTGTAGAGAGGAGAGGAAAAGTATGTATAAATGTGTCAGTCCTCTTGCTATTTGCTCACCTTCAGTGAAGCACTGCCATTCAGCGCAACTCAATTTCAGTTCCAATTAAAAGAACTGTGCATACCGTGGCAGGTCGGCAAGAGGTGTGCAGTTACAGATCTGACTATTTTCCAGATGACTGACTGACCCGCTGGGGGACGAACGCTACGTTGAACTGGCCTGTTGTCTTTTAGACTCGTGCAGAAGGGGATTTGGACTGTAAACCATACGTATTGCATATGTGTATCCTGCTGAGAGCGGGCAAAACCACTATATGGTGGGTGAAGGTGATTTTGAGCAGAAGGTGGAGGTTTTTATCAACTTCTGTGAAAGTCTTCCTAAACTCCGCACCAGACCGGGACTTAATATTCTGGAAGAGTCGTAAATCTTCTCTTCTGTGTCGGGGATGCAGCCACAAAGTCAAATTTGCATTGGCAAATGGGAAAATAGCGTACAGTTATTTGTTAATCTGATCTTTGTTTATCCAATACTCTTGTAATCCACTTTTAATTAAATATCCCCCCAAATATGTGTGAGCAGCAGTTTGACTTTGTCTGTGCTCACGCTGCCAGGATTCACAGGCTTCGCTCCAGTGAGGAACTGCCCCAGTCTTTTGCTAACTCTTTATCGCTCACACAAGCATACACACACTCACACACACACTTATGTAGAGCTCAAAAGTCAGAGACCTCAAGTGTAAATGACTTTGCTCGGCTTTCTTTTTTAGCTTAATTAAAATTTGTATTGCAACTTATTCTGACAGCGTAATAATTTGACTGAAAGAATTTAAAAAGGAATTTGGCTTCCGCTGCACATTTTAAGATGCGTGAACTCCACAAGTTTGTGAAAACCTGAAGATCAGTTTCTCCTGCTTCAACTGAGAATGATCTAAAGAGCATGTTCGGCGGATATTAGGACATTTGTACAAAGAGTCACATGATCAGTGGCATTTTTATTAATATTCAAACCATTGCTTAATACCTATGTTTAAACGTAATTTTTGCTTAATTTAAGCATCTTTGCTGAACAGAAGTATTAATCCAGTTGTCCAGAGTCCAGTTGCTGCCTTAAACTTTTAATCAACATATTTGCAGAAGTCTTTTTCGACTTAAATTACTTTAAACCAACTTCAAAATCGATTAGAATTTCATGTCACTTATAAAAAGTTGAAATTGCTCGACTTATGTTGATGGGTTAACGTAATATAAAAACATAAGCTGCCATAACTGAAGCACTAGCAGATGCTTTTAAAAGCAACTTGAGGACAATAGAAGCAATCAAATAAAGTGCTATGACATTATATCTTGGTTTTTAATTGTTGCTGTAGTTGTTTTATGTAATAAATAAAAAGTAAACAAGTAGACTAAATAAAAAAAGAATAGAGAAAGCTAGTTTACAGGTCTTTTTTAAGGAAACAATTTAAATATGTTATAAATGTAAAATAAACTAAATATGGTAATATAGTAAATATACAGTGTATATTGAATCTAAACTGTATTATATATGTATTATATCTGTCTTATATATGTATTACTGTTGTATACACTGACCCAAGGGTCAGCCACTATGCAAACAATATCGTTTCTCTCACTTCCTCCTATTCCCTGTTTCTGTCTCTCTCCTTCTCTCCAACAAATGCAGACAATCATAAACAGCAACGACAAAAGTTGATGCAGGGGTTTGACAGTTGGGCTGGTTATTTTGTCAGTCTGCCTGAAATGAGCAGGTCATGTGACCACGCTCAATGTATTGTCTGGGAGAAATATGTATACATATATATGCAGTTCTCCTGTATAATATGCCTACATAATACTCTTTACAGCAAATGCCATCATGTTCTGATGGCAAGGACAGATAGTCTACAGGCAGGCAATTTCGTTTTTTTTCGGTTTTCAGATAGGATACAGTTGTAATGGAATGCGGTTAATAATATTAGCATGAATTCAGCAGTCAGTGCGACAAATAATGCAGCTGACATGAAATCTTCTCACATTAACATTAACAAAGTGTGATGTGTAAAAAGAGACAGGGCCATTGTGTGAGGATCACTGCATTAGAGGTTACAAGGGAGTATCCATGACCCCAAACTATCTAAATAACACTATTTAAAGCTGTTATGGGCTGTAACTCAATAAGCCCATTGACATCATTATTTACACCAGCTATTGTAGTTGGATGTTAACTGTTGTGTTGAGCCGGAGTGTAACAGCTCTGGTTGGTCAATTCGATTAACTTCCCTTTTGAGGACTAATTTCATAAACATGCCCAAGATACTGAATATGGAAACCGAGTGGAAGGAGTGATGTCCAAAAAAAAAAAGGATGAAAAATGAGAGAGAGAGAAAAGTAGAGGGGATGCAAAATGTGAACTGAAACAGGATCCGAAATGAATGTCACATTCATCATTTTTAATTAAACAAACAAACAGCAGGCACCTCACAGCCTAACAACATTTCTGAGCGGAGAAGACACTGAAATGATAGCCGTAATTACAAACAGGCCGACACACACTTAAAAGACGTTGAAGATCATAAGGTAAACAAGTATCTCCGTGGGTTATTTTGTTTTTTGTTTTGATTGTGTTATTGTTTTTTGTTTTTTTTTTCTCTTTTCTTTTGAGTTTTTTGTTTGTAGGTCACTCCTGTGATTTGGTAACAACTTGGGTAACTACTTGTTTTTTTGTTTTTTTCCCAAGCTAAATTTAATAACATTTTCTAAATACCTCACATCATTAGGCATATATCAAATCTCTGAGAAATTATATTTTCCCAACTCAGGTATTAAAGATCTTATTATTTTCCTTTTTGTTTGTTTGTTTTGCTCAGATGCAACAAACATATTTGTTGAAAAAAGATGTTCATGTGTCACTGAAATGATAGCATACTTAATGATAGCATATTTAAAAAAAAACACACACATTTTATAGGACTAAAGCTAAAAATAGACAAACTGTGTGTCTACATATATGTATGTATATACAGTGTGTGTGTATATATATATAAATATAAACATTAAAAATGTTTTAATCATTTAAAAAATTAATCACAATTTAATGCTAATCATCAAGAAATGTTTTTTATTCTTAATTGTCTTCCATATTTTGAGGGGTTTGTTTTCCAAAAAAATATGAATATGACAAGCTGTGACAGCATTGAAGACATTTGTAGGGATACATTCCCCTTAATTTTATACAGTTTTTTTGGATTAAAATATATACTGAAATATATATATATATTAATTTTATCTGAAAGGGTAGAGTTTGACATTACCTGATTATAATACGCCTCAATAATATGAATGCATAGTATGATAATACTAACCATTTCTGTACCACTATTAGTGTATTATGGAGAACTGAATGATGTAATTTCTGTAAATGATGTCATGTATGTGTGGAGTCTAAAGTATTATGGGCATAGAATGGTTAGTGTGACAAGGTTTATACATATTTTATGCTAAAACATTAAAATGAGTATACCAAAGATTTAGGACACTGAAGTATTGTGCTAAGCTATTAAAAAGTATTTTTGCTAAACCACAACTTCTTTGTTTTTCATTTTTTTTAATCTTCTGTTTTGTTTTGTCCATAATATTTAGTTTAGTTCCATCTTTTTAGTTTTTTGTTTAAATGAAAACTTTTTCTTGTCATTTAGATTGTTATATCATGAGTAATTTAATTACATTTATTACTTTAAACAACAACAAAAAAGTTCAACATAATCCGAAACACAAAGGTTAATTAAGCTGCGTATCTTTTTTTGTCATTATTCCATTTTATTTGAAGCTTTTAGTTAGTTTGTTGGTTCGTTTGCTTGTTTGTTTGCTTTGCAGAAAGCTACAAAGCTTTATCAGAGCTGAACGTAACTTACAGACTTTCACACATCGTTAGTTTTATGGTAGCAGGGCCTGGATAAAAGTGAGCCGTTTGAAAACACCTCCACCGAACGGCAATCTTTCAGTGTGAAGTATTAAACAATGATTTAATAGAGGCGTTTGCCTCCACGCTCTCATTATCTGACTATTAACTGCAATGGACTGTGTGCAGCGCTTCAAATTTTATATTGTGCTAATGTGCTGAGCACACAGACGAAGAGCCTAATTTAGTCACTCCCTGCTTCCAGACAATAGGAAAAATAAGGCTTAATCTCCTCCTAGTGTTTCTATACTAAAACTGCTTTTGTCTTTGACACTCTCGGACGTGATTGAAATTGGTATTGTTGGTGGGCTTGTACGGTGCACTTATCCAAATGGGATGTGACACGCTAATATTGCTCTAATTATATTATAAATAGACGTACATGTATATCGCTCATTAATAAATAAAGATGCACTTTTTTATTAATGAAGTGGAAAATGCTGTATGGTAAAACATCAATCATTTACCATAAGCAGGGGTGACAGGGAGTGCAGTTGATCCGCTGCTAAAATTAGACATCAAACAGCACGGTGAGCATTAATGTACATTTTATATAAGCAATCGTAAAACACTTGAGATGTAATTTATGTGAAATGTCTACTGAAAAAAAAAGAGAGAGAGAGAAAGACTGGCAGAGAAAAGATGCTGCAAATCTGCATATTAATTAGCTCCTGTGAATCTGCCTGATTGCTGCCACAATTAAAATGCCGGCAGAGGATCGGCCCCTTACCCACCATGTGTTAGAGCGGGAGAACAGAGAGGAGAGTGACAGAGAAGGAGGGGAGAAAGGGTTTTTTTTCTTATTGATTTGAAAGTAATTAGCAGGCTTCCTTGAAGATGTCTGAGTCTACTTACTGCTGAGGGTCTCCTCTGTAAAACTTAGTCTTTGACCTCACTTACAAGCAAAAATGGATTAAACGTCTTGCTATCATGATCATTTGTTTGTTTTTTTAATTGTGATACCACAGTCTGTCCAAAAACATTCAACTTTTTGGACTTTTTGTTATATGGGAGTGTAAAAGAATGTTAATGACATCCTTTAGAGACCAGGTTGAGTGAGAGAGAAGGCAAAAGAACAACAGAGAATGGACAGAGGCCTGGAGAAAGGGCCCTGGGGGTCCAGCAGGCCTTTGCTGAGAAAAGAAACATGAGAGATAGAGATAAGAAAAGAGATGAATGGCTGGAGAAGGAAAGCTGTGAGATCAAGGCCAGGCCAGAAGCTCCGTCTGCCTTTGTGTCCTTGGTGCAAGAATAGTATATATATGTGTGTGTGTGTGTGTGTGTTTGTGTGTGTGTGTATGTATATGTGACCTACAGATGCTGTCTGGACAGTGTTTTGGCTCAATGGGTCAGCCTCTGACTAGGACATATATCTTTTCTAGTCTTTCTACCTCCACACACTAATGTATAATAAAATATATTATTATTGCATATTATACAATACATATTTTTGTATTTATATGTGTATTTCATTCATTTTTAGAGTGTACACAAATAAAATAAAATTAGCCAGCAACATATTTATTGTGCTACAAAAAACTGCAGGAACACAACTGACTGAATTCAGGTCCCGATATACTTGAAATGATATCGGAGAACAGGTGTAATGTCATTTTGTACAAAACTGAACAAAAGCGAAACCGTCAATGCAGCCTTTCCAGAAAAGTTATATCCGAGTAAACACATGAGCACACTGTACAGATGCTTTATCTCAGAAACTGAAGTTGTAATTCTAATTAAAACTGACATTAATACTGTTTTTCATGCTAAGTACTGTCAAATTGCATGCTTTTAAAGTAATCATTTGTATGAAGTTCCATATAAATACACATGACGTGACTGAACTGATGAATTATTGCAGAGCTTGTGCAAAAATAGGCAGAAAATATAGTTTTGACTAAATAAACGTGTAATTTTCACACAATTACTTGAAGAATATCATGTTATGACAGTATTAGTATGATGGGATATTTGAAAACTGATCCATTTGAATGTTAGCATCATGCATATCCAGCTTCATAACTATGGGTTTTCATAGATGGTAGGTTTGTTCGTTAGCTCACAAAGTACAGAGACGTATTTGAGAGACGAGGAGCTCTATGTACCTGAGGCAGTGTAATAAAAACACAGCAATATATACCTATATCAGCGTGATCAAAATGTGCCAGGGTTCATATATTAAATCTGTGTTTTAGTGGACTTTTATCGTTGAAACAGTTCCAGTACGTAAAAATTACACTGTAATTTTGTTGTTTGTTTATTTTGTTGTAAAAATGTACATATTCATACAGTATGAACATATTGATAAACATATTTACACTGCTCCAAGCAACATGGACAGTTTCTAAGATTTTTTAATTTAATTGAATTTTTACCCCAAAGCATAAAAAAAAAAATCTAATCTTAGTACAATCTTATATTTTTTGTGATTGAAGTTAATCCTTCAAATATAGTCATTTGCTAAAATGAATCAGACTTGATCAAAAGACATTCTGGTGTAGTATGTTTCATTGTTGCTTCTCCTACATTTTAACCTGTCCATGATGTGCTTGATAAAGATCATCCTTGTTAAAAATACTAACACTTTAGAGAAACTGGGTTTACTTTAAGTGTTTCAGTTTGTCCAGCAGTCTTCATCTATAAGAGAGGAAGTGGAGGTGTTTGTGTTTCTAATGTGGGCCAGTCCCTCACCAGTCCACTCTGAGATCGATCGAAGCGAGAGGTCACTGTCTACCTCCGTTGGCCACAGAAACTGTGCACAGATAAGTGTTGTTTATTTGCCTAAATATGGAGAGTTAATTTGATTAGGGCAAGAATGCAGCAACCACAGGCCAAGGGGCCAGTGTACCTCAGAAGGACAGAGTATGTCCGGGATGTGCGGACTAATCTAATTAAACTGTGCTGGAGTGAGCTTTCTCAGTTACAGATGGACAACTGACGATATGTATTTACCAGAAATGCAATTTTAAACATAGACAAAGAGCGCACACACATCAGAGTCCATCACTTAACACTATTTACGGATACTATCCTAATGCTAACAGCCAGCACTGACCAGACAGTCTCAGAGAGGAGGCGTTTTCGAGCAGAACTGCAGCATGTTGGGCTGTTTTGAGTCGCATTGAATTAGCATGCAACATTTGCTTCGGTGCCATGTAGCATTGCTCTCAGGTCAGTGCAATCGGCTCACACACGCGCTTCCCCCGTCTGATGAGGTTCATTACCGATGGCTCCCAGGAACGACCTGATTTCAGCTCCTTCACACTTTGAGGACGGCACTTTGTTCAATTGCCCTACATGGGAACTTTCCGTAATGGGGCCAGTTGATTATATTACTTTGGTTATTTTACTTAATGCCCAAAACAGGAGATAAATTTAAAAATCTAGGGCAACTAATCATGCTCCGTTTTTTTCCCTCCTCTTCCTTATCTTTATGTATCTATGTCTTCTCTTATACACTCTCTCTTTTTTTCCCTGCCTGTGGTATCCGGAGGAAATCTCCTGATTTGACCATTGACACACTTAAATTCATTTCCTCCCTTTCTCTCTTTCACTCACCAAGATGAGACTGTGATTGTTTTTTAACCCTATTATTCACAATAATCTTGTTCCCTTCAGATACAGCGGTGTGTTGTTCAGACACAGCTGTGATGTGGGCCGAGAAGGAGAAAAAGAGGAGAGAATAACCCGGGGGTCGCGTTCGCTGGCCTTAAATTACATTTCTCAACATGACAGAAACAGAAGTTGTGTGAAATGATTGTTTCACTCTGGATTTGCGCTGGGTGTTAAAGTGGCCCAGAGCCTCGTGTTGCCAACGCGCGTTAGGAGCGCTGCACTCGCCTCTATAGAGCTAAACCCCCACAGGTAAAACTCACATTGCTTCCCTGTGGAAGGACATAACAAAGCATCCTCACACATCCCTTCACCTCCACATTCACATATACGAACCAGGGTTGAGGAGTAACTTGATGTTGCTTATGTACGAAAAAAAATCTTATTTTTAGCTCAGTTGCATTTAGTGTAGTTTTTCAGTCATGCTTTTGCAGAACTTGCAGCTGTAGTATACTACAATGTTGTATTTATCATCACATATCCTTTAATTCTCTACAGTTTGGCAAGCTGCAGAATTAATTAAACACTGTTGAGAAATCTGTTTCATTTTAGTGAATTCTTTAGTGAAGTTTATTTGAAGCATATTAAATGATTCACTGGTCAAATAAATGATTCACCGATTCATTTAAAGCCCCAGCATGTTCTATTAAAGCAAAGAGCTGCTGTTTGTGGCAGCAATTTTCTAGTGCTGTGTAATCAGTGCTATTGTAATCATAATCTGATAAATGAATCTGTTTTTATGTGATAATTATACATATATGTTATTTATATATTTTATTTTAAATGCTGTAATTGCATGAATCTATGTTCTTTTATTTTATACATCTACATTATATTAGAAGTTATTGTTAGTCTTTTTTTTTTATTAGTCGCTACGAGTATTTATTCATCTGAATAGAAGCTTGGCGGTAGTTGAGCTATTTAATTAGAATCTTGTCATTTTAGCTTGTTTGGAGTTATTTTTAATGTCTCTGCTGAAATACTGTGTGAGTGTTTACTGCAAAGTAGCATTTTTGCCCTCTGTCCTGTCTGTGTGATAGACTAGCAGAGAAACTCCAAAGCATTTTATGCTGTTCTCTATACTATTTAAACTTGATATCGATTGTTTTCACGTAGTGAAATGTTGATTTTTGCATAGTCAATTATTTAGAGTAAAGAAGTTATTTATAAGTCTGCTTAGCCTCTTTTCACGCCTCCTATCTCACTTTTTTTTTCAGCTTTTCTAACTCTCCGTTTTAAAGTCGCAATCTGGTTTTCATTAACATGTCTCGGCACTGATGGCTGGAAATGCATTTCTTAAAGCCATCTGTGCCAGTGGTCTTTGTTCCTGACCGGCGGTCTGGTGATCACAGTAAAAAAGCAAAAAACACACAAATTCACAGTATTTATCGCAGTAAAAAGCGAGCCGTCTTCATCAGCTGCAGCCCTGCCGCTGCCAGCCACTGGCTCAAACTTCTCACGCAACATGATTTGGTGGATTTCTCTTAATCGATTTTCCCTGGCAGTGCATCAGACCTCCGTCTGGCCCGTGCCAGTCTTGCCCTCACCACACACAGCAAACACTGCCTGTAAAGAGCAAAGCAATGCTGTGGCGAGCGCACAGAGTGTGTGTGTGTTTGTGTGTCTGTGTGCACTGCGGTTCTACACGTGTCAAAAAGGCCCAGGCCAGACCAGACCAGGAGAATGAAAGCACTCTCTCTGACTTCTCTCACTTCCTCTCTTTATCCCTATCTCACTCTTCATCTTTTCTTTCTTTCTCTTTTCACGGCATGTCTTGTGTTGGCGTGGAGAGCTTGGGGCTCAGGACCATGCCAGATAAAGTCTGGCTGGCTGAGGGGAGGAGAGGACTTTGGCTAAACTGGCAGGAAGATCACAGGCTGGAAGGAGCCCACGTTCTGCACATATTCCCTAATAAGTAATTCATCTGAAGAGGCCGCATGATCAAGAGCCCAGGGGCTTTCACCCCGCTGTTTCCAGAGCAGCATGCCCCCTGTCTGTCTCTCGGCCTGTCTCGCTGCTGTGAGCTCCTCGGCCTCCCTTATTGTGCCTCTGCTCAGATCTCTTTGGATGTCAGTCTTTGCTGACCTGCGTCGGGTTCTGTCCCATGCTGCTTCGACAGCAGCCACTCTCATCAGCATGCATGCAAAGGATCGGGGCATAAACCAGCCCAGGACATGTCTTTCGCGCTATGTTCCGAATCCCACAATGTGGTTTTTGGCTGCATGCGGCGATGAACCCAAAAATACAGCACAGGCTAAATTTGAGAGGGTCAGTCGTGCATGTCCGTGCGTGCCGTCTGGTTTTTCAAGTAGAGATGTGTGTGAAAGATTGAATATGCTAAGAAGCTGGTCTGTTAAACCCTTTTGGCTTCTTGCGATCATCAGCGGCATCTAGAATTTACAAAAAGCTGTAACCAAATTTTCAAACAATATTTGGCAATGACGTATTTCAACACTGCCATGCAAAATATTTGCATTTGTTTTTTAAATAAGCCTCTTATGCTCATCAAAGCTGTGTTTATTTAATCAAACATTAAAAACTGTAATATTGTAAAAAGATTGTAATTAATTTCTGAAGCTTTTTTTTTCTTCAGTCTCACATGATCCTTTAGAAATCGTTCTAATGTGCTGATATGGTGCGCAATAAATATTTCTATTGCTTTATTATCGCATTTGAAATCAGTTGTTCTACTTAAATACACTAATCAACTAGTTCAAAGAGGTTTATCAGGTTTTGTCTATGGTTTTGTTGTTATATTTAGCCTGGTTATTGGACTGAAATATTGATTATTTAAGACATTTAACATTGAACGCATTTAAAGCAGGTATAATTTCAAAAACCAATAAAAGAAAAATGCTATTTAGTGTAACGTCATGTAAATAATAAAAAGAAAAGAAATGTGTCATTAGTTTTGCACTTTACCTTTAAACTGTTCTAATTGAATATGTACATTTTACAAATAGTTGCTGGCATCACATATCCAGTAGCTCAATTGCTTTGTGGAGAAAAAAAAACAAGAGAAAAAGGAGTCAGCATTCTCTGTAAATGTTCTTTTGTAGATAATAAATAAGTAAATAAAAGCAAATGACTCCTGGCAAAATAAAACAGTGATAACAAGAAACCCTTTGGCTGGTGAAACAGGTCAAAGATAGAGTTACATATGGGCATGAATCCTCCCTGTGATTATACTGCGGCCAGCTATTTAATTCTGCTGCTCAGAAGGCACACTGAAACTCCACACTGGACCGCCTGACACTTTCCACATAACTTAGAGCGTTCAACATCCCTGGTCACCCCTCATTATTACCCAACAGCCCTTTATCCCCTGGCTCTGCTGAGAGAAAAACAAATCCACTGCAGGGAAAAAGTGAAAAATGAACCTTGCTGCTGAAGGAGATCACACTTTGAATGTCTCTTATTCTGTTCCAGCTCCGATTGCTTCTCTGGAGCTGGTTTTTCCTGGCTAGTGTCACGTTAGAGAGGTTAAATTGGAGGTGGCAGTGCCCACTGACTCCAAGACTTGATGTGGTGAGGTGGCTCTCACTCAGGGGCTAAAGTTACTCCCACGTCCCCTACAGCCCTGCCGCAAAATCCACTCCGCCACACGTGTGAAAGCAAGGCCGGGATTCGCGTAGGCTTACAGTTAGGAGGTGTGGAAAGGGTCTAAACGCTCCTTGTGGCTCATCAAAAGGAGGTAGGAGGCGAGAGTAGCCAGCTGGGGAAAGAAAATCCAAGCCGCCGGTTAACGTTTCATGTCCAAACATTTCAGCGGTGCTGTTGGCTGTGCCCAGGCCTGGTCGCTGGAGCTCTTGAGGTGTAGAGAGAAAGGCAGCGAGGGAGGAGAAAAGATGTGTGGAGGTCAAAGGGATGAAGAGAATACGAGAAAGCTGCAGAGCATGTTTGCTGATATAAAAATGACTGCATCTGAAAGGGAGAAAGCACTTCTAGAAAAAGTTTCATTTATTTAATTCATTTAAATAATGGATGGAAAGAATGGGTTAATTTTTTGTGAAATTAATTATTTAGTGGTGTTTTAGTTCAATGTCTATGGTTTTGAGTACTACTGTAGGCATTGTTGAGCTGTATACAGCCCCAGAAGTACAGTATGTTGCTTGATTACCAGACAGAAGTTGATGTCTGACATTACAGTAAATTAAATTCAGTGATGAAATGGTAAATCATGTTGCATAAATTGCCAAAATCCATTTTCAGTGGAAAAAAAGGACATTTTAGAGCAAAGCGATTAATTCTGGATGCTTGGTGCCAATTTTCTGAATGTTAAAAACAATAGAGTGGCCTTGCACTGGTGCTGGGATAAAACAAACAGCGAGTTGCCAGCCAGTAAAGAAGAATCACACATGGAAATGAAAAAAAAAACGGGAGCAGGAGAGTTCTGTCCACTTTCTGCTCCAGAAAATGTTTGGCCAAGTGTGGATGGGTTTTGACTTGCAGTGTCTGCTAAAAAGGATTTGTCCCTCGGTGGCCACAGGCTAGACTGACTCCCAAACAGCCGAGAATAAGAGAGAGGGCAGCTGTGTGTGAATTAATAAGCCTAATGTTGAGTGGCACAGCGTGGGTGCCTGAAGACGTGCAGCGACGGCCCAGTCCTAATGAAGCCCAACTGGGGCACGGCACCTTCTTCTCTTATCCTGACACTAAGCACAGAAGACAAACATCTTTCTGACAGAGAGCCATAACCTCGGAGAGAGAGAGCCTCACACAGGAGTCTTGCGATATCAACAGCGGGAATAGAAAGTGGAAGAGATGAAGAAAAGAGGGAGGTACGCTGAAGGTGTCTGACTCTAAGATACCTTCACAGCTGCGCTTTTAAATCGGGTCAACATCTAATGGGCAAATGCGTTTCCCCAGGTGACATAAGAGCATTGGACTGTCTCATTTTTATTCTCTCCTGCTTTTGAACGTCTTTTTGTACTCGTTCACTTAAAACCATGAAACTCTGTGCACTTTCATTATTTCATTGCGACCGGCTATTTGAAAGTTGTCCAAAATAATAATCAAGGCTTTTTTGTTTGTATGTTTTGTTTTGTTTTCCTTTTTTCCTCTCTTTTTGTGATTACAGAACCGCTTGTCAAACTCCTTTAGATGAATGCGTTGGTTTGTCAGGGCATTCCTCCATTGTCCCCTTTCCTAGCAGGAAGCCCTTACTGTCCAAAAATTCTCAGAGACGGCTTTTGTGCTTCCATCTCTCCACATTGTTCTCTTATTGATCTCCACATGGCATGCTATAAATCTGCCTTGAATAAGAAGGCCAAGGTTCCACAGTAAGTGCTGCGCCTATGGAGATCTCTAAAATAGGACAACGGCAAGGGTGCTATCTGGCTAGCTCAGCTTCTCTGGGTAGAAAGCGTCTTGACCTTTGTCTAAGTCTATAAAAGACACTCACAACAAATGCAGAAGACCTTGTTCACAGAGTTTTAACTGCATTGTGTTGCTTGGCAGTGGATGGAGTCGCACCCATGTGTTACTGCACTCCCAAGTGGCCAGTGTCTGGACTGACTCCATCGCTGTTGCTTAATCAGCATCCGTGGCCGCACTGACAGCCTCTCTCACCCCTCTCGCCCGTCCAGAGCATCACAGGGTGTGTGCGTCTCAACAGCACCTGCTCACAGGTGACGTGACTGTCAGTGGCACCATCCGTGTCACAACGGCTGTGTCAGTGTGCGTGCGGACAGCGCTGTTGTGTGTGGACGTGTGAGATCACCTGTTTGACAAGGCTTGTCAGTGTACATCCTGCCCCCATTCAGTCACTGTCAGGGTAGGGCACCTGCAGTTGCTGTCTCTTTTTATCAAAAGTGGTCCCATATCCTGTGTCACAGACTGAGAGTGACTAAACAAATAACAGGGATTATTAACAACCCCACATATGTCGCCGCAAGGAACCTGGGGGACCATCGCGGGAACGGTTTTAGGACAAACCCGCTAAATCATTTTAAATCTGACTTTGTTTCTTCTACCCATCCAGTAAAAACAATAAATAAATCAAAATATTTTTTTTAGAAATAACACATATTAGTAGAAATAATCATAAAAATATAGCAATATTGTATTATCACTAAAGTTATTTGGAAAAAGATCCATATTTCTTTTCAGTCAATATAAATATTGAATAGACGTTTTTTTTTTTAACTATCTAATTTTTTTCCCAACCTTTATTGGTTTATAATTATTATTATTGAAAGCAGCATCACATAAATTAGCTTTTGGATATTGCTTATTTAATATCAAGTATCTTAAATTTTGGATGTAATATTAATACTTATTTGTTTTTGATTGAATTAACGTTTTTTAATAATTTAGTTGATTACCATAGAAAGATATGGTAAATGTAGTGAGAGTTTCTGAATTAAGTCAATTGTTTAATTCCTGAATTAATTAGTGTTTTAAATTTATCAGTTTAACGAATGACCGATTCAATGACACCACCACACACTGTACTGGTGTAAAATAGCATAGATGCAAATTTTCATAAGATGAACATTTTGATGTTTTATTTATTTTATGAATCTAGTCCTGGAAATGCCCCCTGATTTAGCTTAAAAGATTTCTTATTGAGCTTCTTGTACTTGTATTGCAGTTCCGGTCTGCTGTAGCATCTATTTGTACGTTGTGTTTGTTTTTGGGATGTTTGTCATATCTTTTATTGCCGCATTTGGTTTTGCTGTATCTCAAACTGAGAGGATGTTTCATGGGTTGATGTCTTCTCCATCGATTCTATGAAAATGTCAGAATTTTTACCTCCCCATGTGGGAACACAAATTTAATGAGGCCGAATCTTGATGGGTTCCTCAAGGTTGAAATGGGGTAAATACATTTAATAAAACAGTTTTGCCTGAAATATTTATAACCCTGAAAAATTCACATAAAGAATATGAATACTCTGCTGCAAGATGTTTCTCAAAGCCCTGCTTCTTTTGCAAACGTTCCTCTCTCTGTCTATGTTTCTCACAAGAGATTTTGTGTTCTCAAAAGGCCGAAACAGGCTGTCCTCTTGTTCTCTGCGATTGTGGTTAGCCTGTGTGTGCGCATGAATGTGTGTTCAGATGGAGGCTCGATAGGGTAATGACTGCAGACAAGGTTTGGAGGCGACGGTGGATTCATGGCAGGACTGAATTGATGGGATTAAGAGACGTACCCCAGAGCTGGTCACACACAAGCGTTGAGGGCAGTTTAGATGTGGCCGGGTTCTCTGTGAAGTCTCTGGGCCTGTCACAGACCGCAGGGAGGGCTAGACGATGATGATTTAGTGAGAAAGATGAGCGTGCCTTTGTCTCGTGACTTCTCAGATGGACTTAAGACTCTACAGCCTTTTAAAAATACTGAAAAAGACATCGGCAGTGCATCCAATTTTGACATCTAATGGTCCAAATTTGTGGTTGTACGCATGTTTGAACACACATGCAAACTTGACCACTCATCTGTCTGTCCCTTGTCACACAGAGGGACTCAACCGAGTTTGAGCCGAGGTGTCGGATGCCTGGAGAACCAATGCCCTTAGACCTGCGGCAAGAGTTTGAAGCCAAGTGGTGCTGACAAAGAGAGGAGCCTGCGAGCTCCATCCTTCCATCCAGACACAGCTCTCACACAGTCGGACACATTTTAAAAGCATATGCTATGAGAGGCTACTGCTGAGGCCGCTGCTAAAGGCTGAGATGAAAAGGTTGAGACATGTGATTGATGACCCCCCGTTGGGCCGCACATCATTAGCTCGTACAATTAACTGCAGAGGGCGGGGGAGTAACTCATGTTGAAGAGTCCTTTTCTGATCTTTTATCACTCCGCACTGAACAAAAACGATGATTGGGGTCGCACAAGCATGCGACAGGCGAGATTTGAGTTTGTGTACGCACTCGCAACGTCCTGAGTCACTCTCGCTCAAAGAAACAAATGATTATGAGCTACTTCACGCATCCTAGGCTTTGTTTCAGGTGATTATACCAAAGGAGTTTTTCAGTAAAACGTGTTTAATAAGTAATGGTTACACTGGACTGTGCCGCAGAGAAATATGTGCCTGTCCTGCATTTTTTATTAAATAAAATGGATACACATAATGGAACAAGTCAGAAATGTGCAGGATTGTTTCCCTTTCATGCATAATTGGAATGCTATTTAAAACGGCTTTGTTTTCACGCACTACTACAAAAGTTTGAAGTGGGAAAGGTTTTATATTTAGAAAAATGTTATGTTAAGCATTTCTGAAATTACTTGACCAAAATTCTATAAATTATGAAATATTATTGCAATTTAAACTGATGCCATGTAAATTTAGTTTAAAATGCAGTTAATTCTGCTTAATCCTTACTTTGGTCTTCACTGTCATTTGATCTTTCAGAAATCTTTGATCTTTGGCGCTCTATTTCACTCTTTCCTCGTGCAACTCTCGCTGCTCTTGTGGTAGGCACGTTTATCAGGGAGGTCTGTCATGAAAATGTGGCCTTTACAATGGAAGGACAAACGGAGGTCTAAAGCAGGTCAGAAGCTGACCACGATCACATCTCTCAGCTCCATTTCCCTTTTATTTCTGCAGCATTTTTTCAGTCAGCAACACAATTTAATATAGCCATTGTTTCTCTAATAGGAATTTCTCCCTCCTTTTTCTTCCCTCTGGGTCTGGGTGTTTCCTCGATTGTAATTACCTTGCTGTTATAATTAAACCGACAATTTATTACCTATTAGCAAACAAGCTCCTTCTTCCTGGGCTCAGCTTAAGCAGTGGCCCAGTACTGTCAGAGAGGCAGCTAGTGCCGCATTACTCATCACACTGGTCCGAAGTGTGTTAGCTGCCCAGATGAGGAGAACCTGGGATAATGCAGGCCGGCCCACTTCACGACAATTACCCTATGAATCACAACAATGAGACAACAGCACAGGCTCACGTAATTCTCCAATAAAAAATAAATAAATAAATAAATAAAACACACCATAGAAAAAAGAAAGAGAAAATGTAAGACGCAAACTAAATTAAAATTCCCCAAAACAAATATGTGAGCTTTAAACATTAAAATATTCATAGCTGGACCTCATCATTCACAAAGCTAATTTCTGATATTGCATTTTTTATGTGATTATATTTTTGGGGGGTTAGCCTAGTTACTTTGTGAAGGAGTCTAGGCAGAATAATTTAAGGAGGGAAAAGGTAAAACAGACAAAAAAAGTGTGAGAATGTTCCTTTATTATTTCAGCAGATATTCATAATATCTTGTTTTCAGCTACAGGAAGACAGATACAGCAAATAACTCCTTATAGTGCTAAGACTATAGTGCCCCTATAGTCTAAAAATGTGTTACAGCCCCCCTAAAGTAAAGCTCTGACACTCCAAAGCCATAAGACTTCATTTTACAAACACAATTAATTAGTGTGTAAATAATGTAGAACTTTTATTTGTAAATTAAAATTATACCTTTAGATTGTTTTAGCAGAATTGATAAATAAATACTGTAATTGATACTCATTGTATTAGTTTTTTCGTGTTTTTTTTAAATTAGGTATTTAATTTTTGGTAACACTTTATAATAACGTTCAGTTGTAAGGCATTTATAAGTGATTAGTTGATGATGAACTAATCATTTACAAAATATAACTATGTGTTCATAAATAATTAATAAGTGATATATTAATATGTTTATCTATGTTTTGTAGATAGAGTTATGAAT
>JAUCMT010000024.1:8784683-8809484 GCA_032357475.1 Enteromius thamalakanensis | reverse complement strand
TTTAGTAAATAATTAGTTGATCATTAACTAATCACTCATGAATGCCTTGCAACTGAACGTTATTATAAAGTGTTACCTAATTTGGATGTGCTTTATTGACATGACAAAAACTTAAAAATGTGATATACACACACACACACACACAATTAAAGAGGCAAATAAAGACAATAGGGAGGCAAATAAAATACATGGAAATAATAATAATAATAATAATAATAATATCCCAGAATAAATATATGAATCATTCCAAATAAGCAGGAATGTGTGAGCTGCAATCATGATTGCATCTGTTCTGCATTATGTATGCAATTAAAGCTAATCCAGGCCTCGAAAACAGTGTGAGTGAGTATGAGATAGGGTGGAGTTTCAACTCTCCCCTCCTCCACCGGCCAATCTGAAAACCTAGTTTTCTGTGCCATAACTGGGCGGATAGGCCAGCAGTATCTAATAATAGGTATTGACTGGTTGAATGTAGGATGAATAGGGTTGGGTATTGGATCTCCATTGTGCCCCGGGTCACACAGCCAGCTACACTGAGAACACGTCTCATAGGGCCGAACAAAAAAAGAAGACATTTTAAACTTTCATGACTGAGAAGGAATCTGTGCTGTTTGGCCTTTCAAGGATTAACTCTTTGTTATCAAAGTGCTGGACGATCGATAACCGAGAGAGAGAGAGAGAGAGAGAGAGAGAGATGGGGAGAGCATAGACATCTCTATTCCAAAACACACACAAACACACACATACAGACCCTGCTCGATACTGCACACACACACACACACACACTGTATATCCAGATTTACTGTGAGAAAATACAGAACAGGTGAATTCATGAAAGGGTTGTGTCACTTTTGTGCGTTGTATTTCAGCACAAAGCCTGCGTCTTAGTCACTAAACACCTGCTATCCAGTTTAACCAGGCACTAAATGTGCTGAAATCGCACTGTGTAGTAAGCGTTTAGTTCACTGTCATCCTTCTCAGCTTCCTTTCTGTGTAAACAGGGCTTTTATAGATTTTGTAGACAACCTCAGTTCAGAATTGTTAGTTGTATCTAGTTATCATTTTACATTTACAGATTTCACTACTGACATGCTCTCCTTGCTGCATAATTGAAGACAGAATGAACACCTAATAAATCTCTCTGAAGAAACGTGATGTAAACCAATAAAATCCATCAATATTTCCACTTTTGGACTAAACATTCTAATGAAATCATTTCTCAGGTTCTCTTTAAGCTCACTTTCTACCAGTCCGTTACTCTTGATTATTAGATTTAGCTTTAGCGTACACTCTCACAGAAGGAGGGCATTGATGGAAGGAGAGAGAAATAAAGTGTTTTAGAGTCTCATTGCTTGAGTGCTAGCTCTGCACACGATTGTATGTGTGTCTGGACATAGCAGGCGCGTGCAATGAGTATGACGTTTGTTATTTTGTGTGTGTGTGTGTGTGTGTAGAGGCGAGGCCTGTGATCATGTGTACTGACAGTTTCCCCCACCCTTCTCACTCAGCTCAAGTCTCGGTGAGAAAGAGTCTAATGAGAGGTTCACAGGCTGTGAACTGATGGCCCCACTCCATCCACCTTCACACATACACACACTAGACCTGAGCAGCTGGCGCCCACACCACTGGTTCAATGTCACATATCTTACTCTTGCTTTTCCGCACTTTCATCTGCCTTGTGTGCCACCTGAGACTTCACACATACACACACAGTAGACTATGTGGAGACAGAAGCTGGGCTAATGAGCATGGATATTCTCAAGCCCATTGCTCTGTTCTCTGCTGGGTGTGGAGTATGTGTGTGTATGAAGAGTGGGGGCTCGTCCTCTGCTTTATTACAGGTGAGAATAGAGGGTCAAGAGGAGTTAATGTGTCAGTCTAGCACCAATGCTGCTTGGAGGAACAGGGCTGGGAACTTTCTCTCTCTGTGTGAGATAATGCTTTTAAAAAAGTCAAACGCAACATTGGTAGGATATCCACACAGATTTTATTGAGGTTTATTGTTTATTGCACACCTTTCGATTACAACATTTGTATTGAACCCAAACAAATGTGTGTTTGTATTGTGTCATGTTTGGTCAAACAGAAAAAATACAGTTTGACACCATCAGCGAGGGGCCAATTACACAACACTGAGATGGTGACTGGGAGTTTCTTCAACTATGGGCACTTTTATATACCAGAAGTTGATTTTTAATTAAAAAACTACTTTTTGTGTTTGTTTTATGAACACATTAAAGTTACAAAAGGTGTAAGTATGTACACTATTATTTGAAGCTTTGGGATCAGTAAGAATGTTTAAAATATATTTTCATTGTTAGAAGAGATTAATGTTTTAAATACTGTTCTTTTCAGCATTCTATCATGAAATATGTGTGTGTATATATATATATATATAAACAAAAAATTAAGCTACACTGTTTTCAAAACTGATGATAAGAAATGTTTCTTGAGCACCAAATCAACATATTAAAACAGTATTAGAAAGTTATTTTATAAACATATTATTTATAATATTATTAATTATATAGTGATAAGTATTAATATTAGTATTTATATTATAAATTATAATTAATAAAACACACACATATATATCTGTGTGTGTGTGTGTGTGTTTAGTGCAGTCAAACGATTAATCATATCCAAAATAAAAACAATTATTTACATAATATATGTGTACCGTGTATATATTTTATGTATATAGAAATACATACATATTGTAAACATTATATTAATATTTACATGTATACATTCACATTCTTACATTTTATACTATATATAAATATATTTAACAAATAAACATATTTAAAAATGTGCATGCATGCATGTGTTTGTGTGCAGATGGATAGATAGATACTGTTTAGTTTTTTGATTTACACAACGCTTTTGCATTTTTAATAAGATGGAAGAATGTTATTAATTGTGTATTTTGGATGTATAAAATGCTGTAAATGTATTTCATGACTGCACAAACATTTTATTCCAAAAAGTATTTTAAAAGTTGTTACACTACAGAATACTGTTAAACACAGTAGATGAAAAAGGACGGAAATATTAATGATGTTCATTTAATAAATACCACATGACCAAAACAGCTGACAAAATGAAGAAACACCCAGCGACAGTACACTGTAAAAAATGCTCATTTTCTCCCACATGCACACAGAGATACAGGCTATACATTTTACAGAAGGTAAGAGTGCCCAGAGTTGACACATGGCTCACTAAGGGCTCTGAGACCTAGGGTCAACCATGTGTGTGAGTGTTCATGCATCTGTGAGTGTGTGTGTGCGTATGAATGCCTTCAGGTGCAAAGTGTGTGATACGCTGTTCTCCAGCTGTAGCAGATGTAAAAGGGAAGCCCGCACAGGGGACACAGGGCCGCAGGGTCGCCAGAGAAACGACCACAGCTGTGGCCCCTTCACGAACACTCAAAAACATGCCCACTTTCTCAAACCTCTCAAAGATTCCAAATGTAATTTTGATAATACTTCTGATTAGACCAGGGACATTTAATTCCCTGTAAGAGTTAACTGTTAATGTCCAGCACCTTTTTTATTTCCATTTTTGATTGATAAGACATAAACTGCTTTATCAGTGATAATATTAAAATCACTATTAAAAAGTTTGAGCATCAAACAGAATCAAAGAAAGTTTCGGCGTTACTGTTTCTTTCCATCTCTCTACTGCGACATTTCCTTAAAGGGCCAGCACTGGCTTATATCTGCTTGTAAACCATGGGTCAGTTGCAAAGACAACAGTTAAAGTGCAGACAACATCAATAGTGAGGAGCATGTGTGCAAAGCATTAGCCTTGAAATCGTAGCCCATAAATTAAATGTGTTTTACTTGGAAAAAACACCAGATTCTAAAACTGGCTTTCGAAAAATATAGTTTCTAGAAAAGTGTTTTTGTCTTCTGTCACCCTCCTTTCGGTCTCCTCGTGTCTTTCATTTGCATCTTTATGACCAAGAAACGATCTGAGTGGAAGACACATGGACTGGTCATGGTTATGTGTGTTTTAGCACTCTAGAAAGTGTGTGTGACGGAGACGGGGTTTGTGTTACCCAGCAGAGTGAAAGGGGAGATTGTTTTACTCATATTCACGATTTACCTCATTTACATAGGTACGCTCATTAGCACGCTGCTGGCCTCTGTGCCGCAAACACAGATCTATCCATCCGCTCATGCTATGCGACTGTGTAACCCAATAAGCGTAATCCTGACAATGAACTGTGCTAATCACATCTAATATGCAAATGAGATTATCTAAACTTTGGTAAACATTGGCTAGTGTTGCACAACGGGGGGATTTTTGCGTTTGGGGGGGGAAGGGGGATGTTGAGAGGCAAACACAGTAAATCACTACTCCCCTCCTGTTATTTGTTTTATTTGTTTACTGGGTTTCTAACATATAAACAGTATAAACTCATTTTAGGGATTGCGGAGCGTTAGGGAATGTGTGCGAGGTGGCCAGATCCTCTGTGTGGCTGGACGCAAAAATGGTGGCAAAGCAATTAAATTCTCATTTAGCTGGAGCGATTAAAACAGACACAAATACAAATCATATTATGCTCATCTGGACGTGGAGGCGTATTGCGCAATAGCCTGCTGAGAGCAGTGTCTTTGCTGTTCTTATCAGAAAGATTAGTTTCATTTTGCACTTATGCGGCTGGTTAATTTCTTCAAAGTCCAAAATACAATAAAAGGTCTGCACAGCCCATAAACAAGGGCTCAATTGCAGGACAAAAATAGGGGAAACACAAAAAAAATAGACGAACTGTCCACACATTGATGTACAGTAACAGCTCCAAGAAAACTACTACTAGTACTGTTGCTTGATATATACCTAAGCAGTAATAACTCTATAATGTAAATTTTAGACACAATATTGTTAAATAACTTTAGCACCACCAGAGAAAATACTTCAAAGAATAAGTCAGTAGTGTTGTAAATGATTCAGTTGTTCAGTCATAAATACTTGTTTTTTTTAATGAATAAATGTTTTTGAAGGAATTGGCTGAGGGAGTGGTTCAGTGATTCACATATGATCATGTGCTTTTAATATACAATATGTCACATTTTACATTACATAGGGTGCTTTGCACATACACATTATTGTTAATAATTGTACACTAGCAACAAATGTGGGATATTGAAACTGGAATGTAAATCATTATTTTTTGTAATTATAATGATGACGTTCTAGATCAGGTTTACCAAAGTTGAGGTTCAACTCTAGGCATGTTAAAAAGGGCTAATATATATATATATATATATATGGGGGATTCCATACTTGGGGAAAGATTTGGTGTCCATTTGTGTGAAGATTTTTTCTGCATTTTTTTCTCCAGATGTTTATGTTTTTATTATTTAAATGTATTTATTATTATCCTTTACTAATTTATATGAATTACATGATGTTACACTCCATAACAATATAATCATTTATTTTAAATGTGTCTTAAATAGCTGAAAACCATCATTTCTTCTCCAAATTTGTGTATTTTTTTCGATCATTTATCAATGTGCATTTAAAATATTTTATAGTACTTTTCTATTCATTTGTTTTATTTTAAACAGCCCTAAATAGTTAGTTACTTAATTAACTGCAACATTAAATTATAAATATAAATTATAAATTAAATTAAAAATGTGTGTTCCTAAATCTTGCATCAACTCTGTTACCATACCATATTTGCCTTCAAATTGGTGGAATTATCTCTCACAATTGTGTAAGTTACAGGAAAGTATGTCACTTTCACTCACTCATAAGATTTGAAGCACTGAAAACTTCTTACACCAAGAGTTATTTTTAGAATGCCAACTCTGTTACCACAATATCATAAGGAAAACAGAATTTATTACTGAACTCACATTGGGTCATTTAAAGGTCTTTTAACCATGTTGTCATTTGTGTCATTATTTCTAAGCATGTATGGGAGGAAGTGGATTCTGTTACACTATTTTCTGCATTCTTAGTCTACCTAGGTAACAGAATTGACGGTGACAGACAGGAACACCAAAGGTACCCGCAATTATAGAATGAGTCACATATTTATATATATATATATATATATATATATATATATATTTTTTTTTATTATTATTATTATGTGAATACAAAAACGTACATCAAAAATAAAAATAAAACTCTAAATGTTTCTGACAGCTGGAGGAAACGCAATAGGCTTAAACCAAAACTACGATATCGGTATGATTTGTGCCAAATAATTTTCAACAAGACTCCCACAAAAAAAATACTTAACAGAAAAAGACAGTGAAAGGGATGACTACACCAGCGCTGGTTTTTCCAAGAGCTTAAGTTAACACAGTAAGCTTTTTTTTATGTATTTTCCCCTTTCTTTCTCTCTTTTACCCTCTCTCTTTCTCTCCACAAGACATCTGTAGGGTCCGCTGACAAGCTCTTGAACTGTTGACAATAAGTTGATGGGCTAAAGCCCCCCAATAAACATCTCTGGTGCCACCTCAGCCCAGCTGCTAGTGTTTAGTGCTGAGTTGAAAGTGGCCGAGTAGCGAGGCCTGAGTGTCATTATGCACTCTGTTTATGTCTGCATGCATGTGGCCTGGCCAGAGATTTGACACTTTTCATCACATTCTTGGGTTGCCTGTGTAGGAATCCAGTTGCAAAACACATAAAAGTAAAGGAGAGAGAATGAACCCTGGAGTGGGCCTCAGAGTGAATCAAGAGGCTATTCAAAGCTGCAACAGTGGTTAATGTCCTTTGTATCTTGCTTCATGTCTGTGGGTGTTTAAGATGTGTGCGCAAGATAGAATGATCACTCCATGCCTGTTGCCAAATTGTTTACTGTACAGTAGATCTTAGATAGACAGGTAAAGAGAAAGGTTATCGGTTTATAATTAGAACAAGGTATCCTCTACTACAACTGTGTCACTTAGAAGCACTTCTGACCACAATGACCTTCCTGCTAAACTGGAGGAATTTATATAAATTAAATAAAATTGATTAATGTATTCACTATCATTGTTATTGTTATTACAAAATACTATTGCTGTCTGACGACATACTGAAAATATAAGCATAACATGTTTTTCTTAATTATATAAATGCATGTGTTTGTTTTTTATATACATACTGTAATAAATATACACATTATGCATACATATGCATTATGTAAACAAAAATATTTATTTTGAATGCAATTAATCATTTGAGAGCACTTAAAAAAACACGTTTAAAAATACTTCAAATTTAATATATGAATAAAAAATATACTTTGTTTACTTTGTGAAAATCGAGTTAGCCACCTTGTAAAATATAAATATTTTGTACGATTTGTTTAAAAAGCCCACTGATGGGTCGGTTTAGAGGCGGGGTTAGGCCATTCGTTCAAATTAATATGAATTGGCAACTCGTAAAATATGTACAATTTAACAAATGTCGTATGAATTTGGATGAAATGGATTCACAGAATAATAAAGAGTATTGTATCAATTTTCTCTCTTTCACAAGCTTAATAATTCCTGTGATCCACCTGCTCTGAAGGCCAGTCGTTGGGGCCGAGTGTTCTGTGCTACAGATGGTGCTGGATGAGGGAAGCTGGGTCATGCTGAAGGACTGACCACAGTGCTTCATCATACCGAGAGAAAGTGACCCCAAAGGTCACAGCACACACACAGGCTTAATTTTAGAGCAATTAATCTCCTCTCAAGAGAGTTTTATGTGTGAGCATGTGTGTGGGTGTGTCCTCCCGGGTCCTGTGCTGTAGTTAGAGCCCGCCGTCAGCTGTCCGGCCAAGGTGGAGGCCCAGCCATCTTATCGTCCAGGAGAAGCTTAATATGAGGAGATTAGATGGCACGGAGGAGATTACAGCTTGGCCTTTAATGCATTGTCTCTTACCTAACAGGAACCTGATCTAAATCCACCATGGGGCAACAAGGCCATCACTTTATCCAACATACACAAGAGGACATGTAACATATACACACATAGATACACACCAGATGATGAGTGGGAGGCAAAAAAAAATGAAACAGCAATGGAAATGAAAGAGGCGGAGCTTTCGGTGAGAGAGAGTAAAAGAGTGAGGTGGGATGGAAGAGGTGTTCCCCATATGAAAGCCTCTTCACTGGTTTGGAAAATTAGCTGGGCCCTGTGGTCTACTGGAGCCTTTTATTTATTGATGTAAAGAAAGATAACCACGCCACCTTCCGTATTCGCTCCATTTGCATGAGCGAGAGAAGATTAGGAGTGAAAATCAAACCAAATAAATAAATCCCTCTTTTTCCCTCTCTTCACCTCCCCTTCCCTTCCCAGACACACACCAATCTCTCTGCTATAATAAACACTTTGCAAAAAGTCGCAACAAAGTTTATTTTTCAGACAATCACTGCCAGGCTATCCAGTGGATGTATGCTATAGTAATCTCAAAGCTCAAAGAACTTTGTTTATTGGCTGCAAAGGTTGGAAAGTAAAAGCTGCCCAACTTCACCATCAAATTAAACTGGTATAAACAACCATGCAGTAAATGCACGCTTGTATATGTGAGCGGTGTACAGTATTTGAGAATAGCAGTGTTTTAGCAGTTAAACATCTTCTGCAGAAGTTTGAAAGTCTTGTATCTATTCATGAGTCTCACAGTGACGTCTGGTTTCAGAGAAGTTGAAATAGAAGTTAGTTTTGCTTGCTTTGAATGCCAGTTTGAATGTGATTGAATAACAGTGCTAAATCCAAAATATTAGTACTACCTTAAAGTCCTTTAAATTCCAATTCAATTTTGAATTTTAATTGAGGTAGCAAACAGGATGCAGAATTGCAATTTAAATTTTGTTTTTAATAGAAGGAAGTAGAAGTAAACTAAAGTTCAAATAAATTATTGTTGCCAGAGTTAACATTATTTATATACTCTTATATACTCAATATATTTTGAAAGGATTTTATTTTTGTAAATTCTGTTTGAATATTTTAATTTATTTTAATAGTATTCTATTTTATTTCAGTGTAAGGTTTTAATAAATAATGCATTAAATAATAATAATATTTTTTGTAATTTTGTTATTTGCATGTGTCATTTTTATTATTTTTTTATTTATATTTACCTTTTTAATCATTTGAAGGTTAGAACATAGTACAGATGGAAGGACAAACAGCATTTTCAATATTTATCTATTTATTTATTAATTCACCTTATTGTTATTTATAATTGCAATTTGTTCAATTCATGTCATTCTGATTTGATGTCCATGTAAACTTTATGTGGGGTGTGGCAAAAAAAAAAAATTATAAACAGTTTTATTTTGTACAACCCTTATGTGGACACTCAGAGAAGGGGGGGGGCTTTAAAAAACATACATGTTCAACGATAAAGACACTCATCACACACTTGATCTGCGGGCTAGAGACCGAGTTATATGCCTGGAGGGCAGAGATGTTCGAAACAGCCATCGTGGAGACAGGAGAGGGTGTATTTGTGTGTTCTGGGAAGCAAGACTCCAGGAGTCCTCAACGGGGCAGAAAATGGGCATGTGCTTGTGGTCCAGTGAAGCCCAGCCTGAGCTCAGCTCTTGCACCGCTGCCCCGCTCTGCCTCCAGATGTGGCCTCAACGGCTTTTTCTCGTGTGGATTGAAATCTGTGTTATGTCTTTGCACAGTGTCCTCTTCTCTTTTCTCCTCTCCTTTCTCCTTTGCTGTCCTCTCCTCATTGTTCATGCAGCTCATCCGGTTAATGAACCAGTACAAGCACAAAGTGCATTTTATGAGAGAGATAGCCAAATATTCACAGGGGACATAAAACCCCACATAACAACAGCACAGATGGAGCAGAAGCACATGACAGACAGGCCCCGTTAAGGAAAAAAAAAAAGTATGAGGGCTGTCTATATCAAACAGCCTCTTTTTCTACCCACTATTACTGTCTCTTTTTGTCTTCTCCTGTCCACCTGTGTCCCAGCAGCAATTAAGGACCCTGGTGGATCCAATCAAGGAATCATACGAATGGCTAAATGTGAGTTTATGTTCAAAACTCTGAATATCCACTTATGCAGGTATGTTTGCGTGTGTCAGTAAGAGAAATTAGCAGAATATGTTGTGAATGTATTTGAATATGTTTTAAATTTTAAATCCTGAATACGAATTGTGGTAGCAAACAGGATTCAGAATTTGAATCTAAGTGTAGAATTAAAGCATTAATTTCAAGTAACTCTAATCTTTAACTAGAAAAGAAAAGAAACACATTTTTGAATGTTTGTGTAAAAAAAAAGTTTATTATGGCTGGAAGTTTAAGTTTTATATGCATTTTGTTCAGACACAATGTAGATAATGCTTGAAATGCTATAGAATTTTAGTTTGTTTTTAGATATTTCATCATAATTCATTAATGTTTGTGTACAGAATGCTTAAAAATACATTAAATGTAGAAATAGATGTAGGTCAGCTTAGTATAGTGAGAACAGTTCACACGCTATAAGATAGAAAGGGAGTGATAAAAAAGGAAAGGCGAAAAAGAGAACACTCATGTTTAAGTAACTCACTTCTCTCTCCAATTTCGGTGTGCGTTATAAGCATCTCTCAGTTCAGTTCAATTCAGTTGTATGTTCTGATTGTTATGATTTTGTACTTAACATCACTACTGCTTGTTTTTTCCATCACATTTTATCTTCTCAAGTGGGTTTATTTCCTGCAGAGGAAACCTTTGTGCTGCACTGTACACTCACAAAAAAACAAAGAGCGATATCTCATAAAACGTAACAGAATTACAGCCTGAATGAACACACACACATACATAAATATGAGCCACACACACACATTCTTCTCCCTGGGTTTTGCACTCACGCAGGGCCTTTATGGGGAGACATGAGTAAAACCGAATCAATACAGGAGGCTGTACTGATGAAGAATGAATCTGAAAGTGATTATATCTGTAAACAGTGATCAATATGTAAGCCGTTGCGCAGAGTGCGGGATAAAACCAGCCTCGATAAATTCTCCATCCCTTCACTGGAGCTCAATAGCATCAGCATTTTCGACAAAATGTTTTATCATCATTGTCACTGATTGGAAGCAGTTCTCTCCTTTTAGGATTGAGAAATGTGTAGTTGCTAAAAGCAGACCGTTGTTTATATGCTTTGCATGATCTGTTGTTCTCTGGTAAATGGTCAACGTCTGACTGCTCGTCTCTATCTCTCCTCCGTTTCTCTCTCGAACTGTCTGCGGTGCTGTGATTCGGGTGAAGATGGTGGACTTGTGACAGATCAGGGCATTCAGGCTGGTGACATTCCTCCTGGCGAGCAGATCCATCCTGGGCTGGGGGTGAAAAATGCAGCCCCGCGCTGCTGCTCAGCTGCAGATGAATGGAGCTATCTGTCTTGTCACGAGGGGTCGGAGAGAGAGGTTACAGCCCAACTGTACCTGGTCTCCGGTGCTGACGCCTGCACGCCGCTTCCCTTTACAAGGGAACAAACAGAAACAGAGAGAGAGAGCAACAAATCCTGCCCCATCAAGCACTTCTTCAGTCCCTCCAGAGCCCATCACACTTCCCATCATCCTGCGGTCCTGCTGCCCTGAGCGCAGGCTTTGACACATCTATATGTTTTTCCTTCTGACCTTTCAACGTCCTTTCTGTCAGCGCCTGTAAACCATAAGCTGATGTATGAGGGCAATTTTTAGCGGTGCCACTTGTATCTGAGTGATTGCGCACACTTTACATTTGGGGGGCCTGCCACCCTGCCACCTCCTCAACATCTCTTTATTTGCTTTGCTTGAGATTGAGGCAGAGAAACTGAGGGGAAGGAATAAAAAGAGTGGATGGGGAGGGGGGCAGCGGAACCCATTTTCAACCATCTTTGGGCAACAGGCCTGTACTTTATCAGTCCAGCACGCTGAGTCCTCGGGGCAGGCCTGACCAATCAAACCTTGGAATCACGTACTTCAGAAAACACCAACATCAGAGCTGTGACTGACTCCTGTACAAAGGGTGTTTCACTGACTGGAATACTGATCTCGCATATTAATGTCTAATAATTTCAAATAGGGGACGTAAGTTATTTTAAAGATATTTATTTTGAAAATAATAATAATAATTTTTATTATTATTATTAAAAAGAAACTTTAAAAATAGTATAATAATACTGTTGGAAATCATGGGAAATCATATTGTAAAATGTCAATACTTGTAAATGTTACTTTTTGGGTTAATACATGTAAATTTTTTTCTCTAATTTGAAAAAAGATATGCTGTTAACGTAAATAATTTCCAAATAATATTTTTTGTTTATAAATAATATTTGTATAGTTGTTAAATAAATAAATTAATTAATTAATTAATTAATTTTAACTGATTTAAAATATAAATTATAAGCTTTACATTTATTTCTGCTGGATGCATTTCTAATTTGCATTTAATTTAACTTAAAGTGAAGTGACTTGTGGCCAGGTATGGTGACCCATACTTGGAATTTGTGCTCTGCATTTAACCCATCCAAAGTGCACACATACTTGGGGGATCGGTGCCTTGCTAAAGGGTCTTACCTCAGTCATGGTATTAAAGGTGGAGAGAGCGCTGGTTATTCACTCCCCCCACCTACAATACCTGCCGGACCTGGGACTCGAACTTGCGAACTGTCTGAAACAACATGCCTCTGTCTTTAAAATATCACTCTATAATAAGAGTCTTAATATTTTTCCTATACATTATAAATATAATTATGTATTTGAAAGGGAATCATTGTCATATTAAAAACTTGATTAATTGAGTATTAAAAACTTTAAAAACCTGCTCAAATCTGATTGATTATCTGATTGATAATTAGTGTTAAAAGACTGTACAATATTTTATCACGCTTTGTTGCATTTCTTTAGCTTTATATGATATGTTTTGCCATGTCTCTCAGATGTTCTAATTCTTATGTGTTAACCATAATCCAAAGAACAAATGGTGCTGTTCATGTCCTGTGGTAGATGCTGCAGAAAACTTGTGTGCACAAGCATCACAGCGTCCCATTATCCTCAGCGTTTGCCACTGTGAACACTTTCTGGTGACATATGTTTACTGTCACATCCTGAACACTTGGGTCAGCTGCCTCTCTACTCTTCTCATCACAAACTCTGACAGCCTAACAAAGCAGTCATTAGACAGCCTCTCAGACGCGACTAGCACACCCCCTTTGCTTTAGGGAAAACTAGCATATTAAAATAAGAAGCAGAGAGGACTTAGCATCCTCACAAAACAAAACATCCCTCATCTCTTTCAGATTGTCTTTCCTTCTTTCTCTCCCTCCCCTGGTTCTTGGTCTGCGTATTTATAATTTAGCATTATGACATTTTCATTTGTGCAGCTTGAAAATAGCACTGTCAGTGGTATAAATATGGAGTACCACTCCTGTGAGTAAAGCCTTTATTCTTTAGTAGGTTACAACTAATACAAACAAAACTGGAATTATTAATTATGGAGAAAAAAAAAGGGAGAGAGAGAAAGGCGAAATCCCCACATTTCAATATCATTTGCATTTCGATTTCAAGTCGGATTTTCAGCAACTTGACTGTTTTCCCTCCTCTTGCGTTCTCTCTAATATCTTGCAGGATCAAAGGCTTTCATTAGGTTTAACTCCTCCAAGCATTGTTTGCCTCCCAGGACTACAACAAAGTTCCCTCAGTGTGCCAGATTCAGAAGAATAAAGAATTAGTTATTCCTGGGCTAATTTGACATCAAACAGTGGAGAGGAAGATAAAAGTGACAATGGTGACCAGGGAAGATTGGCCATATGTTTCTACAGGCCCCCAGGGCAGTCAATCTCACACTCTCACACCTAGAAAACACACTTTGTAGATGAAGATGATAGCAAATAATAGTAATAAAAAACAAAAACAATAATAATAATAATAGCAATAATGATTGTCTGCTCGTGTGAGGAGTTAGTGTGAAGCACTGATGAATTTGTGTGGCATTTTGTTTGGTGTGTTTGAAAAAAGGATATCTAAAGACTTGCTGTTAGAGTGTTACTTTAAGATTAGTGTGCTGTGTTTTGTAGTGTTTTACACTCAAAGGTTGAGAAATAGTGTATGGTTTTGCAGATTTGCTGTCTGGTCTGATATTTGAGTGCTAGGTTTTAGAAAGTGTGTGACAAATAAAGATTTTGTAAGTAAGCAGTTAAACTGTAAATTATTAATCTTCATATATATAAGGGCCGGGACTCGATAAAAAAAAAATTGAATTAATTAGAGGCTTTGTAATTAATTAATATATAAATATTTTACTTAAGTAAACAGTGAGAAGTATGTTTTTTTATATGGATTTTTAGTATACCATTGAATAATGACTGAATACATAAGCTTAAGCAACAAAATATTGTTTATTTTGGTTCAACCATGTCCAACTGTGTGTAGTATATACGGCTCAATGTGAAATCACCAACCTGATCTCACAGAATTGCGTGAAATAACCACGAACTCTTCATGCATAATTCCAAGTTAGTATCATGTAATGATCGAAAATTGCATGAAACTACCACATTAAAAATTACAATGTAATTAGGTGACAGGCATCAGCCGTGATCCACTCACGGATTACTGGATTCATTTAATATAAATTTTTTTACTTTTATTGTAGCACCTAGCGCCACCTTTATCCTAAACCTACCCACATCTGAACAATATAAAACACACACAGACAATAAAAGCGCAGTGGGCAGTCTCTTTTTTTATTGCAAAAACGGACCATAAGTCCATAAACATTTCATTGCATTTCAAGCCCTTCTGAAGCCACACGTTTTTATGCGAAGAAGAGAGAAAAATGCAAGGTTTTAATTGCTGAAATTATCCCTGCTCTGTTAACGCATTGACTCTTATTCAAAAGACACTCTCGTCCGGTAGAATGACGCACATCGATCAGCAGACACACAAGAGCCAATACGAGACACGCGAGAGCTAATAGATTTTTACAACCAAGGCTGACGTAAGGATACTCCAGGCGGCATTTTTTTGCACAAAGCGGCAGCTGCCTGCAGAGGAGATGAGTCACGGCGGACGGAGAGATGGTGATCAATTCTTTTGTCTCGGGAGAATTAGAATATTAATACTTTTCAATAAATAATGTTGGTAGTTGTAACTGCAGGTTTATCTTGTTTTTTATTAACGGACAGTAGGTTTAGGGACAGGTGCTGGGTTACTTGCTCATAAATGTATAAATAAATGAATATAAATAAATCTGTTGTGACCGTTTACAGTGAAAAATCATTCCCCAATATATATACAATAATGGCAATATAATTAACCAATATTTGAATCCAAATCTGTGCGTGGATCACGGTTGATGTCTGTCACGCAATTTTTGATCATTACGTGATACTAACACGGAATTATGCATTAAGAGTTTGTGGTTATTTCATGCAATTCTGTGAGATCAATTCTGTTTACCGCGCATGCGCACATCAATATTGCATTCATAATTACTATATTTGCATGAACAGTAAGGGTAGGTTTAGGTTTGTTTGAGGTGTAGACATTAATAAAACAGGTAGCATTTTCTGATATCAAATTGTCCTACCTATTTTTTCATAGAAGGTAGCAAAATCTGATAATGTAGGATTAATCGTGTTATAGACATACCGTCACTTTGCGCATGCACGGTAAACACATACACATAGAGAACATTAGAAACGGTAGTTGGTGCTCCAGTATAATCGGTCCCCCGAAACTCATCCAGTGATAAACGTTCCACTGTGCAAACATAAGTGTGTTTATTATTTTTGTGTAATTAATTAATCTAAATTAACGTGTTAAAGTCCCGGCCCTTATATATATATATAATGGTAGTAGTAGTAGTAATCATCATCATCTTGGTATTTAACACATTTTCAGTCAAAGAAATATCTCACATTTACAGTTTATTTCCATCCTTTTTAATATTAAATTCCCACCAACTCCCAGAGAGTAATGAATTAAGATATCTTATATGTCCAGGATATACTGTGGATATCTCTGTGGAATCGCACCTTTATTACAGCTGGCTGGATGAAATCTTCATTCAGCTCTCTTCATTCACTCAGCTGCCATTCTTACAATCCTATAAAATAATTATATCCTAGAATTACAGGTTTTTAATCTAAGGCATATGCAATTACTCATTGAGATAAGTTGTCTTAATATGATCTGCCTGCTTTGAATAACTTGGTTTATACGTTTTTTTCCAGCTGATGTGTAAGTGTGTGTGTGTGTGTGTGTGGTAAGGCCACAGCTGAAGGAAATAGAGCACACGTTCACAGAGGTGTGTGTCCTGAGGACCCAGGTCTCCTTCAAACTCACCTCAGACTTTACCTTCCATTCCAAAAAACTCCTTCCATTAAGTGTATACACACACGTACACAGGCTTGTGCATAGTCATAGGTCAAAGCTTGCCTCGACTATATATTCAATCATAACATTTCTCCTAAATAAAAAAAAACAGCATTTCATCTCAAACATTCAGAAGTGAAGTGTGCACATTATTATTTTCAATACCTTGTAAGATGACTGATCATGGAGAAAAAGCTGAATAAGTTCAAATGAGCAGTCAGAGAAATAATTACCTGAATTCTCATAGTGTAATTTTCTGTAATCGTCAATAATACAAGATCTCAAGAGCCCCATTGCTAGGCTAGACTAAATAATTGTGATTTGACTCAGTGTCACTTCCTGTAGATATAGATCTTTCTCTTTATGAGCCGAGTACCTGACAAAAAGCTTAAAGATTAATTTGCATAATGAAGTTTGACAGGAAAACGATTTAATTACAGAATTTTTGAACTGCTTCCCTCAATCTCCCTCGCTCTCATTCATAATCAGATTTATACACACACATACATAAACAATTAACAGATGGTATCACAGACAAAATTGTAAACTTACTCCTGTTAACCTCTACCAACCTTTCTGCTGTTCTAAAGCTGCCACTGTATATTTATATTTTCCCCATGTCATTTTTTTTTTTATGCTGGATTTCTGTGTATGCAGGATCCAAAATTAACGCTAGCTCCAAATGCAAAAAAAATTGATTTGGGTGAGTAAATAAAAATAGGAGCTGAAAAATGACATGGTTTAAACAAAACTGTGACAACAATAGTCTGAATGTTGTTCATGGAAGTTATCCAAGTTCCAAATCGTTTGCATTTCCCAGCTATTTTAGAATCCACTGTCATTTGCAGGTGTGGCCAAAAGTGAATTTTGAACCCTCTGTGTATATTGTGAGCATAGACTGATAGGAAAGCTGTAAGATGGAGATCAGAAAAGAAACAGTGCTGGGAGCAAACGGGGTGAGTGGAGGTGTGGAGGGGTGTAGAGGGGAGGGCACGGGGGCAGAGCAGTCATCAGATGAGGAAGATGACGGGCCACATCCCCATGAGCTGCCAGATGGCACAGGATCAAAACCTCCAGAGGGGAGTAACAAACACAAATATTTGTTCGCATGCTGCTCTGAAACACACACGCATGCAGACGAGCGTACAAAAACACACACGTGTGCGCAGGCAGAGACAAAAGCCACATTTCCCTTGTGTCTCACAACAAAGCCTTCTATCTATATACCACAGTATCTTCAGTCCTCTGTTGTAGCCCACAGCCGGGTTTTGTTTATCAATCTTATGGTCACATTTCCCTCTCTCTCTGTATATCACTTCTTTATGATGTTTAGCATAACCCTCCCACCTGGAACATATAAAATGAGTTACACCTTATTTCCTATACAGTTCACCTCTCAAGGCTGTATTTGTATGACTCCGTTTCACTCATTTGCATATTCAAAGTTCAGCTGGCGGGATTGGTCATTCCCACAGAGACCTGGTCTGACTGATGCTCCTGCCCCTGAACTTGGCTGAGCATAACGATAACATCTATGAATATGAATCAAGTCGATTTTGTTTGTGTCTCATCAGCGCAGACGGCCCCTGGTTCAATGACCCTGCATCTTCAAGGGTGCAGATTCAATGATTTCCTCTTTCCTGCAGAAACCTGTCCTGGGCCTGTGATAAGTTGGACAGAAATTCATGGGAGATTACCAGACGGGCCTGCCAAGCGCCCCGTAATAGATACGCTTCGGCTCTAAATCCTAAAAGGCCCCGCTACATCTGTCAAGCACGCCCTGAGAAGCCTCCCCCAGTTCAGATGTTATCGCCACTACGCCTGCATCAAAAGATTTAGTGTCCACCCTGGAGGATGGTTATGTAGCACAGTTTGCAGGGCAACACAACAAGTCGGCCAGACCTGGGGGAGAGTGGGGAAGGAGGAGCAGAAAAAAAGGGTGGGTTGAAGAGGAAAGATAACCTACAGATAGAGCACAAAAAAGGGCTGCTGGAGGAAACAGGGAGGCAGGATGAGAGGAAAAACGGTGGCGGTGTACAGTACGTACTCCCCCCTTCACCCTCATCTGTCCAACTGCCTCCTTTCCTCCAGGAGAGAGAGAAGCCGGTCCACTAAACCAGCAAGAGACATAAAACAGCAGAATAGAGGTAGTGCGAGAGTGGAAGAGAGAGATAAGGAGAAGAAAAGGGGAGGAATAGAGACAGAGAGATAACAGAGTTTGCCTCTGTGTGAGTCTGTAAGTGCCAGATAGAGCGGGTGATAGTGTGTGTGCATGTGTGTGAGAGTGTGTGAGATGGCAGCTCTTTCCCCCCTTTTCTTGGACTCCAGCTCGACTTTAATCTGTAGCCTTACCAGATCATTACAGGGCTACTAGGCCTCTGGGAGCTCGGGGAAAAAACTGACACGAGCTGTCTTCTCCTCTCCCCAGCACTGCTTCATCTGGGCTCTATTAAAAAATTTAAAGAGCCTCCAGCAGGTTCTTAGCCCTGAAAATGGACAGTATCCAAGGAAGAGCGCGAGAGGGAGCTGAGCCGGGGGGGGCTCGAGAGTCAGGCTGGGGCCTGAGCGAGCGTGAGCCCAGACAGCTGCACCCCGGACCGGGGGAAGGCCCTTTGCGGATCCCGCTCGGCCCGTCTGCTTTGCGCTGCTGTAAGAAAACATGATTATATTATTATTTCGAGGCCTGCTCCTCGGCGCACGGACGGAGGCGAAGGGGAGGGGGTTGAACGGCAAGGCATTTAGGGGATTAGGATACGCACCATCCCCACGGGTCAGCTGCTAATCAGAACCCTCACGAGATTTCACCAAGATTTTCTCCTTATGAATAATTTCACCAAAGGCAGAGAAAACGGGCACATTATTTAGAGAGGGAGAGAGTCTTTTGATGTATTTTTCCCTGAATAAGCACGGGTACTCGAGGATTTCTAGCCCTTCAGAGCAACAGGGACCGGCTTATTAAATGCTCCTGCCGCTATGCCTGCGAGCTAGCCGAGATTAATATCAGCGTAACCTGTTACTTAATTCATTATGGGGATACAGGCTAATTTGATTTGATATTATTTTAATAAAGTTCTGTGATATATAAGATTGTTTCAGGCTATCAAAATAATTTTCCAGTTATTACAGTTATTCAACCAAGTCCTTTGATAGCAGCAGTTGGTCCTGGCCTGTCCTGAATACATTAAGCCTTGAATGATTCATCGCTGCTCAGAAATGTTAGGCTGGAGGAGCGATGTGTTGATGTGTTGATGTTGTCCGCCGCTCTTTACGGGGTTGGGTGGCGTGGGGTGGGGGGAATGAGAAAGAAATATAGGGTGTAGAGAGAGTAAGAGAAATATTTCCACATGCACCAGGCTTGTAAGTGTCATCAGCGTGTCTCATTTTTAAAGGCTAATCTCTCATATGCCTGAAAAAAGGTTATTTTTTCCCTCTTTTATACATTTGGAGCACCATCGTTCATTAAAGGTCTCTGTCGTGTATCGCTGTAGCCGTAGTGCTAAGACCGGATGAGCCGCGACCAACACGTGCTATAGAAAATGTGTCTCCTCTGTGCGGGGGGCTTGTAAATCGATGCCATATAATCGCTCAGTCTGCAACGCTATATGTTAATTCAGCGAGTCATGCTGACTGCAGGCTTTTAAAATATGAAATGCTTGGTATGCTATTAAGATTTCCATTAAAACGAGTGTGGAGTGGCCAGCCTCACACAATACTTCTCAGTAGCAGTGTATTTTACAGTGTCTGTGTCATTTTTTTTTTTTTGTTATATAATATAATTATGATACTAATAATAAATACATTATATCATAATAATCATTAAAAATATTAAATAAAAATGACAAACGTAACTTTGGGATATGTATCATGTATCAGCATAAAAGTCAAATATTTGATCTTATATTTATTTTATCTAAATATGTTTGTCAGTTAAAAAAAACACCCCTCCTTACATTTCTTAACTTAATCATACAGGCTTAGCCATACATGAATTAGCATAATTGTAAATAGCTCAACAATTACTCCGAATTTTGAACTTTTTTTCCCCACACACACATCTCAGATAAAATTGAGTGTTGTATGTTTGTGTTGAGTGTGTGTTGAGTGTGTGTTGGGGAGCAGGGCTGAAGGATCAGAGCCACCGAGCCCTTAAAGCTCTCCGTCTGGTGAGAGAGACAGGGAGGAAATGGCTGCTATTAAAGAGTCTGCAAGGGTCTGCTCTCAGTAAAACAACACTCACATTGTCTGACCCTCTCTGTGATCTTGCAGACCTTACCGTAGTTTTTTTTTTTTTTTTTTTGCACACAGACTACCCACATAACCTGCCAGCACAGCAAAGTGCTGCCTGCAAAGAAAGAAAGTGTACGAAGGCAACAGGAGGATTACTGTTTGTTCTTCATTTCAAATTCTTGTATTTTTTGTTTGTTTCTGTTACACACAAATTCACATCTTTGAGTTTAAAGGTCAACCAGTAACAGTAATCTGTACAGTATGCCCAGCATTCTTTGTCTCTGAGGTCAAATAAGAACAAATTTAAAGAGCAAATCTGAATACTTGCTAGCGCAACTAAAGTGTGTGAAATGGGTTTGGGATATTTATAGTTAATTGTAGTTGCAGATTTTGCTGAAATATTGCATGCGGTTGTATTAAGTTGTTTACATGTGGCTTGACCACAATAAAGCAACAACAAGTAGTGCTAAACTATTAAAATTGAATGAAACCGGTAATATAAAACAATAATAAACAATTAATTTTCATCATTTCTTGTGCCATTGCAGTTGATTTAAGAGAAAAGGAAAAATTACCAAACTGACCAAATACGATTTAAGAAGAAACGCTTCCAAAGAAAAGCATTCCTCTGCAAAGAACAATAAAATATATAGTTATTTTCTTAAGTCATTCTTTGAGAGAAGAATTTTCCATGGCAAGCATCATTGATATTGCGGTTGGTTTTCTCTCTCTTTATTTGGGTCAGATCCAAAGTGTTACTGACCGCAAAGCCATTCGTCAATGAGAGGCTTTGTTTGTTCGCCTCCCTCATGGGTTATTCCATTGAGTAAAGTCCTCACCTGGGCCTGCTTTAATGGACAGGGAGATCACCTGAAGCTCCCGCTGAGGGGCTGTCTGTCATGGCACACGCCTGACTTCTGTAGTTTTTGCAGATTTATTTCAAGAACAGTGCTTACGCTTTGTTTTTGTTCTCCTCTGTCACAGGTTTAGCAATAAGAAAGCATTTCATTACAGAAATGACAGCGTTTTAAGTGCGCTCAAGCAAACAACATATAAACGTAAGGTCAAGAACAGTGCAATAACACTTTCACGCTTTTTCTAAACGTGTTGCAAAACAAGTGAAATAGGTCAAGAAAGTTGTGCAGTCTTCAAAAAGAAAGATGCAAAGTGCCCCTAATGCAACCTGGTACGGCAACGTGTCATTCGTCTCTCCTCTGCGCATGCAGTGGCAGGTGATAAAGCACTTTTACAAGCCGCAGTAAAGCACCACTTGTATGCTACCGGATAGGGGAAGATGGTGGCGTCTTTTATGTACTATTATAATATTATTTTTGGTTTTGCATCCATATTTATTGCGTCTCAGTGTCCTTCACCCAAGGCGCTGCAGTTATTGCATGCAGGGATTGCATTGTAAAAACCTAACGCAGGCACACCGTTGGGATGGGGGGGAATGTCGACTGTCACCACATACGCTGCCACACAGGTTTGTGTGCTTACCGCATCATATAATTGGCCCCCTGTGAGAGACCCCGCTTTAATAAGAGAGGAAAGAAGGTTACAGTAGCACTGATGAGCACTGGTGCTGACCTCACTAGAACGGGGCAACCAAAACATCTGAGTAGTGCTTTTATTCTTTAATACACTTGTTCAATATTCTATGAACTGCTTATACAAAAATGTGTTTTAACTCCGAAATCATTTTGCTGGGAGTGATAGTGGAGTAATAAAGAAGTTATTGACTAAATGATATTGATTGTCTAGTCCCCGGGCAGAGTGTGCTGACCTTGGAATCACTCCATGCCTTCTTCCTCTATGCCTTTCTGCAGACTGGCCACTCAATAATATATTATTTTATACATTTAAGCAGAACAACAAATAGCTGCACGGTGCAAGGTGAGGAATTGCTGGTAAATTTTTCATGGCTATTTGCCTGTAGGAATTTGGCAGCTCTCTGTGACGGGTGATTAAAATCGGTGTTCAGTCAAGACTTGATTAGGGGTTGCCATTCAACTGCAAGAAGAAAGAAAAAATAAAAAAAAGGAAACGAAAGGAAAACAAGAGAAGGAAAGGCACAGTGTTTTTCTTCGACTAAATCAGATAATGACCTTGAAGACTGGGCGGCAGGAACGGTAGCGTTAACAACTTTCAAGCTAAAGCCTGATTTATTCGCAAGGTTACCAGCAGAAACAATGGCCATTGATTTGGCCGGGGTAATTGCTGTGCGTAGACGCAACTGGCAGGACCTCTGTCCTGGGGGTGGAGTCGGTTGTTGAGGGGAGTGCTAAAAGGCTTAATAAACCAGCTTTCACCTCTTCAAAAAGAATATATGCAAGCCTATTTTTCTCTCCGTGGTATTACGGAGGAAAGGGTTCCACGGGTATATTTATGTGCACAGCAAAGTAAATGGCAGCATCCAAATCTGTTAGTCTGAATTTTCTTTTTTTAAAACGACTGATTTCACTTTTTTATACATACAGTATATATATATATATATATATATATATATATAAAATGGCTTTAGTCTGACTGAAATGTAACTTTTAAACCAGATTTAAACACACTTTGGATATGTAATAAATGCAATACTCAAGAGGAACAAGAAGATTGACTGGGTAAAGAGCGTCTTCCTTTACTTCAGGTACAGGCTTGTTGTCCGCCCTCATTTGCATGTTGAGATGATGGTGCTTGAGGAAAGCTCAAGTTTTGCTGTGATATTCATTCAGCTCCAACTTAAACACTAACATGACAGATATTTAAAAAAAGAAGGGATTTCATACATTTTTACATTGGGGCAAAAAAAGGATTTAGTCAGCAACCAATTGTGCAAGTTCTCCCAAGAGACAAAGAATTTATTTGCAAATTAAGGTGCAAAATAAGTATTTGGTCCATAACAAAATACATCTCAATACGGTTATATACCCTTTTTGGCAATGACAGATGTCAAAAATTTTCTGTAACTGACACACACTGTTGCTGTTATTTTTGCCCATTCCTCCATGCAGATCTCCTGTAGAGCAGTAAGGTTTTGGGGCTGACGCTGGGCAACTGGGCACAGACTTCCAACTCCCTCCAAAGATTTTTTAAAGGGTTGAGATCTGAAGACTGGCTAGGCCACTCCAGGACCTTGAAATGCTTATTACGAAGCCACTCCTTCGTTGCCCGGGCAGTGTGTTTGGGATCATTGTCATGCTGAAAGACCCAACCACGTTTCATTTTCAATGCCTTTGCAGATGGAAGGTTTTCACTCAAAATCTCATGATACTTGGCCCCATTCATTCTCTCATTTACACATCCTGTCGTCCTGGTCCCTTTGCAGAAAAACAGCCCCAAAGCATGAGGTTTCCACCCCATGCTTCGCAGTTGTTATGTTGTTCTTTGAATGCAACTCAGCATTCCTTCGTCTAAAAACACGACGAGTTTTTACCAAAAAGTTCTGTTTTGGTTTCATCTGACCATATGACATTCTCCCAATCCTCTTCTGGATCGTCCAAATGCTCTGTAGCAAACTTCAGACGGGCCTGGACATGTACTGGCTTAAGCAGGGGGACACGTCTTGCACTGCAGGATTTAAGTCCCTGGCGGCGCAGTGTGTTACTGATGGTATCCTTTGTTACTTTGGTCCCAGCTCTCTGCAGGTCATTCACTAGGTCACCCGTGTGGGTCTGGGATTTTTGCTCACAGTTCTTGTGATAATTTTTACCATTTGGGTGAGATCCTCATTTGACCGATCACTTGGGTGAGATCCAGGCCCGTCGCCAAGAGGGGCATTGGGGGGCAGTGCCCCCCCAAACGACTCATCGTGCCCCCCCAAACAACTCGACGTGCATTGCCCACATCGCAAGCGGGCATATGGCGACAAAGTTTGTATATATGTACTGTATATATTAGTATATATATTTATATAGTATTTATTTATATATCCTGTGGTGGTCTAGCGGTAGAATAAATGATTCATGTTTTGAGGCTGGAAGTTCTAATCCACCCTCATAAAGGTCTTTTTTTTTCTAATTTTAACCAAAGCGCTTTTAATTTAAGTGATTGTATATCAAGAGCAAGGGCACGTTTGTGTGAATGTTTTTTGTGCTTTTACCAGAACGAAGACCTTTCTATGAAGACGTGCATTGCGCACGAGCGCCAGCTTACAACAGTGGACACGAGCGCTGGTCATAACACATTCCAGCGATAGATCGTCTGCTATTTTACACAGACCAACCAATTTATTATCGAATTGAATTGTTTCTTTTTTGGGGGGGCACATTTAAGCAA
>JAUCMT010000024.1:8762422-8772731 GCA_032357475.1 Enteromius thamalakanensis | reverse complement strand
TGTGTGTGTGTGTGTACAGGTTTTTATCACCTCATGGGGACCAATTGTCCCCACAAAGATAGGAATACTAGTAAATTTTGACATTTAGGGACATTTGTTAGGTCCCCATTAGGAAACAAGCTTATAAAACATACAGAATTAAGTTTTTTTTAATTCTAAAAATGCAGCACGTTTCCTGTAAGCTGTAGGTTTAGGTGTAGGGTCAGTGTAGGGCAATACTACAGTACATGTCTGTACAGTATAAAAACCATTACGCCTATGGAGAGTCCCCCCAAGGATATCAAACCAGACATGAGTGTGTGCGTGTGAAGTTTTGAAACAAATCACGTTTTTCATTTATAGTCTGAATATATTCATTTTACCAACAAAACACATCAAATTATGTTATCATGTTTTTTTGTTTGTTTGCTTAAAAAACTGCATAAATTAATAATTGCATGTTTTAATTGAAAATAAAATTAACCGCAATGGCCATGAGAGCGAGAACAAGGCATTTTAGTAATAAACCTTAAAGAAATACAACAATTTTTGAAAAATGATAATTAGCATTACACATATTTATAAAAGGTCATCATATTTTTTGGAATTTTTATTTAAAAGCTTCAAGTTCTTAACAGACTTACATTTTGACATTTTATTAGATACATTCTGAAGCACATAGAAATGTACATTTGTTAACTCTGAGAATTAACCTCAGCATCTCTAATATCATACAGCCTTTTTATCTCCATCTCCCGGCTGCTATTATCCACGCTGGCCTCTCTCGAAACCACCCACTGTCACTTCTGTGTCCACGCGTCGTTTCCAGACATCAGTGCTGGGAGTTGAACCTGTTCCATGAATAAGTGATGGGGCTGGGAAAAAAGAAAGCAAGCGAGTGCGCAGGAGCCACAGAAAAAGAGAGAGAGAGAGAGATACTAGGCTCAAAGGGAAAGCCGACAGGATATCCGTCAGAGCTTGCTGCACTTCGTTGGGCATGAGAAGTGAGGAAGACGGGAATGGGACGGGGACACCTGCCTGTTCTCTGGCCAGCAGAGCATGCCCGTGCCAGTCAGCTCTCTCAAGATGAGTTCATCTCACCTTGGGCAGGGCTGCATCGCGGGGCCTGCAGGGGCAGCTGGCAGCCCAGCCAAGTCCCACTGCTCAGGGACACGTCTGGCACACCCTGCCCGCTTACTGCCTGGCAAATGACTAAGAGAGTGTGTCATTCGCCTGAACCCGGACTAAAGCTTCAATACGCTGCAATTTATTCCCTGTAGACACAATGCTTTTTCATTTAATTATACTGAAAAACAAAACTGAATTCATTAATTTTAGTATACATTAATTTGTTGTTAATGTTAGTTAGTAAAAATGCAAATGTTAATTTTTGTTCATGTTAGCTCAAGTCCATTAACCAATATTATTTGATTTTAATTTTAATAATGCATTAACATGAGAAATTAACATTAACTGAGATTGATATTGTGTAGAATTGCCAGCACCTTAACCATGAACTAACCTTAATCCTAACCATATACTAAGTACATGTGATTTAATGTTAATCAATTCTCAAAACTGTAACAAAGACATCTTAAAATGAAGTTTTGTGGGCAAAACAAATTTAGTTAATTAATATTAACAAGTGGAAACTATTGTAAAGTGTTAGCCACTCTTTACAAACTACCACTTTTTATAAACAATCTTTTTTGGTAAAATAAACAATAACAGAGTTAATTTAGCCAACAGTTAAAAACACACTTACTCTTTTTTGAGAATGAGTGTGTGATTTATATTCATATTTTGGCACATGTTGTGTTTATGTCATGTTTGACTGTTCTGACTAGCAGACACTAATGCAGAGAGTTGAAGTAACATGTGTTTCACCCTTCTATATCCCAACATTGTTGTCAGGTCTTCTCTGCATGCATGTGCACAAAAACTCCCGCACACTAAGCCCAGGACGCCCACAGAAGTTGCCCTCAACTCTGAGCGCCATGCACCGCACCTCCTTGCTTTGCCATGTCAAAATGAAAGAGTAAACAAAGGCCCCCAATTCCCCCGACTGCATTAATCATTCAAATGACGTATTGGCATTCTTCAGACTCGGCTGCCTTGCTTCCAAATTAACACCTCCAGGTTCAAGGGAATAGAAATTAACTGAATTATCTGGCAGGCGCAGATGTCCTACTATGCCCCCCCCACACACACACGCGCACCCTCGCTGATTTAATATGCCCTAGGAATAGCTGTGATGCAGGAAAAAGTGCTAATGGTCAAGAAATCATTTGTGACGTGTAACAGATTTCTTTCTTTTTTAGCTGGCCTTTTTTTACTTCATGTAGTTTATATAGAGAGAGATTTAAAATATGTGTGTGTGTGTGTGTGTGTGTCTACAATTACATTTTGTGTATACAGGCAATTATTCATATTTATATATGCATTTCTGATGTTTGTTCTTTGTACAAAATGGGGGAAAAAATTAGGGGGGGGGGAACTAAATTATTCTGACTAGTTGAAAACAAGTGCAGCCCCCCTTCTTACTGCTGACTTCACTTCTGTAAATGCCTGTCTTACAGCATCCGTTGGAGTACTTCCTGCTGAAAATGCCACTTCATTGAACAATTAATTATTCTAATGATAGACCACTACTCAACAGTGCTTTTTATACTGGCGTAGGAGAAGGAGAGGGAAAAGAAGAAAGCATAGTCAGTTTGTAATGCGGAAGGAGTGACAGTAATACAGCACGTGAAATAGGTGAGAAGAAGGGTGAATTACAGAAAAGTGAAAGATGAAACTGTGAAGCCTTTTAGTACATGATACAAAATAATATTATTTATTTATTTAGGTTATTGAAGTACATTAATTTGTCAAACTGTATCAGATTAATTTCCTCAACTTAAATCTGAACAATTTCTACAGTTTCATGTATCTTTTTTCATTCATCATTTTCTCTTTGGAATCCTGGTTTTTATTTGACAAATTTTAACTAATTTTAATCTGACGAACAGAAACTATTTTTATTTTATTTATTTATCTATTTTTCAACAAAAACAGAAAGTTTGCTGCAGAAAAGGGATATTGATTTTAAAGAGGACACAGTCTGATACCTTAAACTGTACTGTATCAATAGTGACCTTTTTTATATGGACTGGTTATCAGTTCAAATGTCAACTTTGAATGCTCCATAAAGATATACATATCATAAACAGTTCATAGGATTAATGCATTATCTATCCAAGACTGCTGCTAAAGCCAGTGATCTATCTACTTTACATCTGTGGTGCAGTTTGCTTCACATTATAACCTATATATCAAATAGTTTTGCATGTAATTATTTTAAAAACTATTATAAATGACAACCCCCCTGCCAAAATAAAGGTTTTTAGTGTTAGTCATTAATTTCATATTTTTATTATAAATGTTTTATGTTAAAAAGACTACCCTTCTGAGACATATCATTATATTATATACTAATTTTATTTTGTATTTATTTATGAAAAGTGGATTTGATGCATCCCTAGATTTACTTCACATTTATAACAAGGAGCAAAAAACAACAGCAAAAATCGCAGTTGGAGTTATTTTGGGATGAGCACTGCGATGGACCCAAGTTGGAATAGACAACTGAGAGGACAGGAGAGGCAAAGAGATAAAAGAATAAAAAAGAACAGCAGAAGAGTCATCTTCAAGAGCATCTCTTGGTGACTCCAGTGAGCCTTTACCTGAAGTGGGTCAGTGCTCTGTGCACTCCTCCGCTCTGATTGCACCCCTGCATGTGTCTATGTTACATGCTTAGTTTTTGCCCCTTACTTGCCCTGAGCATGTAAAGAGAGGTAAAACGGCTCTCGCTTTATGGCAGCTGTCTTTGGGTGGTAATACGAGAACAGAATAAACAGTTGCTACAGGAACCGTTTCTCCCCATTTCCATTTTTTAATCTTTTGTGTGATGCTGTTCTGAAATTATGTAAGCCCTTATGAAAAATGAATGCTAGTGGAGTTTTTTTTTCCCATATGTAAAGAGAAAATGATCTCCAAATCGCTTTTCTTCTCCTCCCCACCCGCTCTGTGTTGTGACAGCCATTACGAGAGAAGCGTTTCTCAGAGTCTTTGGAAAAAAAGGTGCTGCCACTTTAAGGGAATTCTTGAGGCGATGCCAAGCCAGTGACTGCAACAGTCCCCTGGCATCACAAGATGCCTGCCCAGGGCTCTATTTGCATACCATATTCAGGGCATGGCTCTCCTTTTTTATTGTTTTTAATCAGTGCAGGATGTCAACAAAATAAATGAAGTTGCAAGTGGAAGTGAAATTTTTATCACGTCGGGGATGTGCATTTTCTTCCATTCATCACGGGCCATATTGAGAGAGTGAAATTTCAGAAAATGTGGTAATCAATGGAGGAGCTCCATATGGCGGGGATCAAAGGTGTCACAGAGTGTGTGGTTCTGCTTTATTGCCAGCCAGTACTGTTAATTGGACAACAAGATCAGAGGCAATATTAAAATCCAATTAAATTGATATGAACAGATTGCCAAGTGATGTACACTAATGTATAATTGAGTATCAAGCAAATGCGAGTCGGCCGTCTTGCGCTCTACCTCCTGAATAAATGATGGAGCCGTAGAGGACAGAAACAAGTTTGCGCATTAGCTCCACCACTCTGGGCTTTCATTTGTTCGTTTCTTTGCAGCTGACTTGCTTTTTTTTTCTGGCTGGCACTCTTGAAGGCCTATCTTCCTTTTGAATGTCTTTTTTTGAGTCTGCATACATGTTTGCACGTGGAGTTTCATGTGCGCCCTTGCGAGTTCGATGGTAGCCATGGGGTCAACTAGATACGTCTGTAGCATTTCAGACAACACCATTCCATGATAATGATTTTGATTTAAGTCTAAAAAGTTGAGCTGTGGTTAATCTGGCGATACAAAGAGCGCTTTAAAACAGAAATAAAGAGGATGGGGTGGATGTTGTGACACCATTTAGCAGACCACTGAGACCCGGATCAAGGTGACATTTCCTGATAAGGTAAACTTGGAAGACGGCCCAAAACAATCAAAGTTCATCAAAACCCAGTCATTTATTAATTGAATATTTTTAGGGCAACCTTAGGGCTTATAGCAGTCGTTCTAATACATGGCACAGGGGGATGATAAGAAGATTTACATACCTAATTATAATGACATTTCGGGGGCCTTGAGATGGTTGATTCATTTTAAATCACGTCTTTGCCGTTCTCCACCATTTTTTTTGGGTGGGGGGGGGTTTGTCCTGGTGGGTAATGCGAGGGAATGAGGGTGGTAGTGATGATGGGCAGAGCTGCCGCTTCATTAGAGCTGAAGGAGGTTTGGGAGGAGCGGAGTCTGTGGTGCGTGCCCGTCTCTGTGCCCACGGCCATGCCCACACAAAGGGCCCGCAGAGCAGGTGCTAACAAGGTCGCAGTGCCTCTGAGCCATCTGGGCAGAGCCTGGCGCATCGTTACCGCACCTCTCTTTGTGCGGCGAGCCGTCTGCAGCCATCTCCGTCAGCGCTCAAAAGGAATCAAAAGACGCTTGCTTTCTTTGGAGGATTGTGTGTTTAACTTGAGCTAAACAAAAGAAGCTCTAATTGGTTTGGAACAATCTGTCGCTCCTATGCAAGGAGCAGTTGGCATGTGCTGAAATCATATACTTCTCTCTTTTTTTAAATTATAATCATTTTAGCTTGCAGTGAACTGCATTTATTCACACAGTGCAGCTAACAGTCCATCTGTATAAAGCTGCGAGTGTAAACATCCAGGAGTCCTCCCCAACTGCTGCTGCTTAGTCGTCATTTATTCTTTGTGTAATTTTAGTACTGAGGGCCAAAGGTTCAAATCTGGGTAAATCTGGATTTTCTTTTCTTTCTTTTTTTTTTTTCTCTTCAAAACATCTGGTTGAAATCTGGCTTTTCATGATCACGAACTGCCTTTAAATATTGCATTAAATCTGGCCTAAGAGTACGAAGGCCTGCCCATTGCACTAATCACAGATTACAAACCCAGAGGCTGGACACAAACCAAAATTTGTGAGAAGGTTGGGGTGGGGGGGGACCACCGCTGGAATCTAGTTTGTAATTTACGATTAGCTTGTACAAAACGCTGTGTGCTCAGTGCTGGAGCCCTCATTTTTACATTGGTTTCCATATTGGTTTCCATTATTACTCTGAAGATGTGCAGACAATGATTTGCAGGTATGCCCTGTGACACGGTCAGAGCAGTATGAACCTGATTTATATCTTACGATGCCATTAGCGTTCCTGAAGGAATTCTATACTTCCTTAGTTCTCTTTTATTTTACTGTTTCACTGTGGTCTGTTTTTAAAAAACCTTTTGGCTGTCATTATGTGGTTACCTGTTTGGCTTTTCTGGAATTCCTCTTTTGAGTTAACCAATTGACGTTTTCAAATGAATGTATATATATGGAAAATAATCAGCTGGCTAAAACTATAGCCTATTAAGGCACATAACCGCAGCCGGACCTTCTGACTCGATTTGCATTCCAAAACCATTTCAAAGGCAACAGCAAAACTGTAATCTTTCTGTTTATTTAAAAGATTTGAGGGTTCTGTTTTGTGGTCAACCATGTGGCATTCAAACAAACATGAAAGGGAAGGTTCATTCATAAAGAAACAGCAGCCTTATTACTAAAGGACCGACACACACGCAAGTGGGTGCACACACAAGCCTGCACTTATCCTCATTTACTGGACTACTTCAGCAGAGCTGGAGAGCTATAAACATTGATTTAAAATTCATTCCATATCCAGCTGTTTTAGACTCGTTCAATTGTATTGTATTAGTGTGTAAATTTAATTCTTGCAAAAAATCTGATTATCATTTTTTATGACAATCTTTGGCATTTCAGAAGTGTAGAATTACCTTTTTCATAAGCATCTTGAAATCTATGTGTTGTAAAAAAAATTGTACAGTATTTGGTAATGCTTTAGATTACCACCTGCAACGTGCCGCATAACTACACAGAATTTATAGCGTACCTATTTTGTAACTATAGAGTACCTCCACAGTACCTACTCGTAGATATAAGGGAACAATATGCAACAATAAGGGGTTAATAACCTGCGAAATTATACTGTAAGTATTTTATAACTTAAGGGGACCTACAGTATTCTGAAATTACGTGGTATGCATGACACACTTACCGAAAACCGAAACGATGTGCAAAGTTTAGAGGGATAAGGAGGTAATGATTGGGAAATTAAAAGTAATTATGCTGTTAGTATATTTCATAAAGTGTAACTATTCTAAGATTGTGCGGTACTGTATGCATAACGTACTGCATTAGATAATATTATGATTTAGAAATTTGTAATAACAAAATATATGATGCAGTAAATTTTTACACTACATGCTGGGTATTATTACACCATATCTCTTGCATTACTGATCCAAATAGTAAACTGTAGCAGTTATAGATAAAAACCACCAGTCTTTATAAAATGTTACTATTTTTGTACTAGTGTTTCAGTGATCATGGATATTAATGTGTGGAGAATAATATGTGGAAATAATGTTATAAATTTCTGCTGTGATTTGGTTTAGAAATTTCCATTTGAAAATGTACCTGATGAAAGAGCATTGGATATAGTCATCTCAGCAGCATTGTACCACTCAGTACAGTGCAGTGCAGTTGAAAATTAGATGACCTGTTTCCAGCTGCTCCTACGTTAAACATATAGATATAACATCATAATACACAACACATGAATATTTACTGTAACATTGATGTTTTTTGATAGCTGTAGTGCTGTTGGTGCAAATGTGGTTGAAAGCAAATAGAAATGTACTACAACATTTTTCTTAAATACTATGCAAAAAAATGTAAAACATGTTTCTTGTTACGTGTAGTTACTGTGTACCTGTGGCGTCATTTAATTTTCAACTGCACTGCACTGTACTGAGTGGTACAATGCTGCTGATGGACTCTCTGCTGAGATGACTATATCCAATGCTCTTTCATCAGGTAAATTTTCAAATGGAAATTTCTAAACCAAATCATAGCAGAAATGTATAATATTATTTCCACATATTAATCTCCACACATTAATCTCCATGATCACTGAAACACTAGTGGTATAAACTGGTAAAATTTTGAAAAAAAGACTGTTGGTTTTTATCTATAACTACAAAATTATACTACAGTTTACTATTTGTATCAGTAATGTAAGATATGTGGTGTAATAATACCCAGCACATACTGCATCATATGTTTTTTTATTGCAAAATTCTAAATCATAATATTATCTAATGCAGTACGTCATGCATACCGCGTAGTCTTAGAATACTTACACCTTATGAAATATACATTATACAACAGTATAACTACTTTTAAATTTCCAATCATTACCTCCTTATCCCTCTCAACTTTGCACATTGTTTCCGTTTACCTACACGTACGCACGGCTGTAAATTTCAGAACAGGTGCCCGTTAGTCGTAAAATACTAACAGTATAATTATGCAGGTTATTACCCCCTTATTCCCCAAATGTTGCATATTGTTCCCTGAAATCTATGAGTAGGTACTGTGGAGGTACTCTATAGTTACAAAATAGGTATGCTATAAATTCTGTGTAATTACGCGGCATGTTCGGGTTGTAATCTAAAGCGTTACCCGGTATTGTATGCTACAAAATGCTAATAATGTCTTCTTACAAAATATATATATATTTCCATTTAGTGTGAATTGTCCTAAAAATGTTCAAATAGAAATACTTTAAAATGAAGTCTTTCACAGTATTTACAGTATTTTTACAGTATTTATTAATCTATTTAATCCATGTTTGTTTATTTTAAATTAATGTTTAGTTTACATCAAAATGTGTATATTAATGTATATTTTATCAGCATTTTTTTGTGTGAGCAACAATTGTTTAAACAATTAATATTGATAATATTATTTTATTTATCTTAATATTAATCTTAATACATTTTTATAGCATTTTTTATAAAGTGTTTGCTTGCTTACTTTTACACTTTCTCAGCTAGCCTGACATCCAGAAAACATCCATAGCTCTTCCTTGATTTTACTAATTAAATCCTTGGGCTCTAATCTGGTATATGCACTATGGCACACATAAAGACAGCTATCATAATCCATAGTGTTGAAAGCTGCCTATCTAGTATCTACAGTAATGCGCACAATGCTGGCCTGTGGTTAGAAAACATCTGTACAAAGACCGGAATCTTCCTCCTTTGCTGTTCATTATTGAACGATCTATCCTAGTTCATCTGCTGTGATCTCTGACTCGATTAGAGATAAGAGAGCTTTATTGTGACTATACTATAGACTCTTCCCAATGAGTTTTAAAGAACAGAGATGTCTTACAACAATCATAACGGATATTAAAATGCTGTCAAAATTCTGCTCATGCACCGCTCACCACAAAATCCCTTGTATATCTCAGCACAATAGATGACATTTAGGCAGAAGAAAAAAGGGCTGAACTGGGCCTTTCTTGCGGGAAATCCTGCTACTGGCCTGAAATAACAGCATTATCTTGAGAAAATCCCAGATTAAGCAGACAGGTAGGAGCATGGCCACGCACCGGGAAGCGCACAGGGTGGAAATCGGGCAGGATGGGGAGGGGGCACAGAGAGGGAGCACCACGGGGGGCTAATGCTCCCATCCCAGGCCACAGCTGATCCCCACCTTGACTGACAGGGTGCTGTGCATGGGCCTGCATACAGCACAGCCCACGGAGAGACAGACACGGCACAGCATGGCACCTCCCTGCACAATCCTTCCCAGACTCCTCTGTGCATTCACAAGCATGTGCAGCACAACTGCAAAACTCCACACATGTAATCATCCGCAACCCTGCAGTTACACTAACTGCAGATACAGAACTCATTATTATTAAGTTATGTAAAGCACTGCCACATGCTCACATTCGCAAGAGAAATCAGCAACAACATCAACAAAGGATTCAAGGATTGATGAGGCTGCACCCTTAGCGCATTTACATTAGCAACAACACTAGAAAAAAATATGTAAAATGCATGTAATGGATTCACACATATGCATCATAAAAAGGCTCGATCGTGAACAGAAATGCATACGTTGTAGCTGAAGTTGCAAGCTATGAAGTCTAGGAGGTGGCAGTGTTTCAGAGATTATAGAGTCTTTAGATATTTTCAGTTTTAAATGCAATGATTCATTTAAATATATGTTATTGTTCACATTCCTTTTGACACTCTCTATGTAATATGATATTAAAAAAACAATAAATAACTTATCATTTAATGTCAACATAAATTGACACTGGTCACACTTTATTTTAAGGTCCAGTTCCTGCTAA
>JAUCMT010000024.1:8655086-8725369 GCA_032357475.1 Enteromius thamalakanensis | reverse complement strand
TTTTAATCTTTCTTGAGCAGCAAATCCTCATATGAAAATTCCACATTGCCATCACAGGAATAAATGACATTTTAAAGTATAGTAAAGTAAAAATTAGTTATTTTATTACTGTTGTTACTGCATTTTTAGCAAATTAATGCAGATTTGAGAGAGAATCATGTCACCAAACATTTGATTGGACAATGGTTGCCCAGACCCTCCCCTCGAAACCTGAATTGGTCACAAGAGACACATTTAAGGTGCGTGTTACTATCAGGTATAAACAATAATGTGTCTCAGCTGACCATTTGCGATCGGATCACCCGAAACGGATCTTATTACCAAGTTTAAATAGAGCCTAAAATGTTTAGGATCAAGAAAGGGAGTAAAAATAAATAAAATCAGGTTTGGTTTAGGTTTAAAGTGTCCTCATTAAATGTTCATTACCATTGCAGTTTAATGAGCTCTCGAAAAAAAGATTAAATGGATGATAGTGGAAAATTTGATACAAAAACAGAGGCATAATTTGTGAGGGAAGCATTTCAGCTTTTTCTCTTTTTTGTTTTTTTACAGCAAAGTTTATTGACTGACCAGATGAGACACAGACACTGGCAATTTGGACTGACTACATGTGTGCTTTACACAATGAAAACACACTTTCTCACACTAATTATTTGCCCTTTGCCTTGGCAGAGAGGGGCTCAGGTTATGATAATTTTGTTATTTTTAGGTAATTGTTTCCAGTGCGCAAGTTCATGAACATTAAAGGGCTTGCCGCGGTTTTAATCTAGCGGATGAAGGTTTAACAGCAACGGCGATGTGCTCTAATGACAGAGAAGCCAATCATCGGCTCTCCTCACGCACACAGCAGAGCAAATAAACGGCCACTGGGCTGGGCTGCCTGCTCTCTCAAACTCTTGCTTCCCACAGAGGCTTTCATGCAGCTGCATATGTGTGTGTGTGTGTGTGTGTGTGTGTACTTACAAAAGTGTCACTCAGTACAGTGCAGGTGAGAAGCAGGTATGTAGGCCGGGGTGTGGTCCAGGCCAGTCGAGCAGGTCAAGCATGTGACCAGCGCCGGCGGGCAGAGGGTGTGGAGCAACCGGAGAGATAAGCGGAAGGAGGGCCAATCGGAGCCCGATTCAGCTTCAGGTACAAAGTGTGCCTGCGGGAAGAGGAGGAGAACTAATATTTCACACACACATTCACAAGCCTTCAGGCATTTTCCACTGTTTCACAAACAAAAAAATTGATAGAGATGAGTCAGGCTCTCATGTTCAGGTTAACCTTTTAACGTCCACAAGACCCTGAGCACTACACTTCTACAGTGAAGTCAAAACTCTGACATATGATGCACATCTTTAGACAACCTTATTATGACTGTCCTTGTCAAAAATTGTATTAAATGCGCACTTGTAGTGTACTTCACATCTTGCATGAAACAATATTAATAATATACTGTAATATTAATATTGAAATAAAAGTCCACTTAAGTGTGCTTAAATAGAGTGCATTTGCATGACTTATTAACATAGTAATTACACTTTTATGAAGTGCACTTTGTAATACGGTCAAATAGAATTTTTTACATTATAGTACATTTTAAATCGTTATTTAAATGATCTTTTGTTGTGCTTTGAAAAACACAATTTTAAATATTCAGCATTACACTGATGTTAATAAAGTGTAATTTTATCATTATAAATCTATAGTTAATATGCTTAAATGGCTTCGATATAAACTGTACCTTTTAGTTTATCATAACTGTTTGTCAGTATATCTGGCAGTAGTTTTACAATATTTCAAAGACAACAGAAGTAATTATAAAATTAAATATAAAGCTGTAGCTTAAGTCCTACTTAAATAACTGAGAATAAGCATTTAATTTCAGCTAATTGCATTTAATATAAACTTAAACCATTATAACTTTTCATATAATTGCAATTAACATGCAATTAAGTGTTCAAAATATTACATTTAGTTTGCGATGTATCCTCTTAAACAATATTGTCTTCTGTAATAAGGCTAAAGTGTATTTCTTTTACATAAGCATGACCTTTCACTAAGCTTTAAAATGTCTGGCATTTTCTCAAACAAGCCTTTGCTCTTTTTAATGAGTCTGTGAGAGACCTGAGGGTTTGAATAGATTTGCACACAAATTTACAGAAATGATCCAACAATACAGTAAAATGTGTCATTTCAGACAGGCATATCCACAGAGAACACAAGCAGTTTTTAATCATGTCACTGTATAATTGAACAATTTCTATAAAGACAAATAGCAAATGTTGTTTTACCGCATTTTACTGAAACTCACACAGTTCGTAGACATTCTGAAATGCTTCTCTGAGTTAACAACACTAACTAAAAGTGGGTGGCGCTTAGGCTGTTTGAGTAGAGATGTTTACCATTTACATAAAGCTGAGCTATCAGAAATACAGTCGGTAATGGGCTGCAGAAGGCTAGTATAGGTGTCAAAGAGAGCTGGGTTTGTGTAGGCAATTTAAAATAGTGCAGCTCATCTCAAGGGTCCAGAATCTGGGCCTGGTCTCAATAACAGAGTCAGCTTGATAATCTGAAAAAAGAGAGAGAAGAAAGAAAGAGATTCTCCAACCACATCCTGAAAATAATTAGAACATGTAACCCATTGAAAAAAACGTTCAAATTCACAGAAGTAGATGACCTAAAAGATTTACCTCAGTTTGAACAAGATTCCAGAAACAACCGAGACTTTGTGTGCACTGTTGGGAAATAGAGGACCACTGCACTAATGCCACTTGCTGGGTGGGTAAGTGGCATGCATTAGTGGGCCCTGCAGGAGCAGTACATCAGATTCTACTCGAATCTGCTGGTCATAAACATCCATTACTTCAATACTCAAACTCCGTTTCTTCTTCCAGACCATTTTGGAAGGAGAGATTTAAAGGGGGATCTTCTCCCCTTTTACAGAGTGGTCTTGTCTCAGAGAGTTCCGGAATGTTGACCGAGTTGACCTGAATCATTTAGCATGATAAGTAATGGGCACCTGTGGCCATCCACAGCATTCCAAGAAGACGGGACCACTGATATAATCAGTTACTCCAAATACTGATTTCTGGGGCTGAGCACTGAGGTCAGAAACACACACACACACACAAATAAAAACCCCAATACTTATACAGGTACAAAGCACCCATGAACACATTCACAAATTTTATCTCTGTTAGAAAAGGTAAAAAAAGGCGAAAGTAAATGTTAAAACCTGTTAAATGCTTAGCTATACTGTAAGTTACCTTAACATGAACGTAAAAAAAATAAATAAAAATGGTTTAGCGTATGTAATTGTATTGTAAAGTACTGTAATAATATGTTAAGTAAAAAAAAGACTATATCATTTCAATGTATTTATTTAAAAAATAAATAGCATCCATATTATTTAAATACATTTTATGCCAAATTTTTACAGTGTGTCTTTTCAAACATCTATGACAGTTTTCTTTCGTGTCACCTTCTCCTTGTAATACCTATGTCATACCCATGTTATGATACAAATGTATGTTCTGATTTGTCACAAAAACAGCCGCGCACCCACACACACTCACATATATATTATATGTGTGTGTGTTTGTGTGTATGTGCATATATATGTGTGCGCGCATTTCTGTGACAAATCAGGACATAAATATAATAATAACATGTATAATAACAAGGTTATGACATATGTATTACAAGGAGAAGGTGACTTTTCAGGACATTACCCTATATCCGCATTTTTCAAAACGCTTATAAATCACACAGAATGAAGTTTACATCTATGGAATGTCCCCACTTTTCACAAAAGTGTTTGTGTGCGTGTGTGTGTGTGTGTGTTTTAACTGAACAACAAAAAATTTTCAAAATATCTTTGTGTTCAACTCCACAGAATTTCTTATATATATGCTTGGAACTATCACTTTAAGCAGAGTTGAAAAAGTCTTGGACAGCAGCACAAACTTTGATGTGTTGTTTGTGTGTATATATTCAATTACAGGCTGTAGGAGAGGGTCATCAGTTAAATAAATATCTTTCACCTGTCAGAGCGTGATCTCGAGTTGGCCACTGGCTGCCTGACCTTGGCCATGTCATCGCTGTTCAAACACACACACACACTGGCCACCATTGTGGAAGACACCACAATGTTGGAACTAATGGGCCCCACCATTCCAGCAGAGGCAGGAAATGAAAATGTTGATGAAGAAGTTATCGATCGCTCAAATTAATTCGGCCCTGATGGCCCAATAGTCACAGTGTGGGTGTGTAAACAGAAAATCCCTCATGCAGGAGGGCAAGACAAAGACAGAGAGCAAACCTCATCCACTCACTTCATAATGCGAAGTCTACAGAGTCAAGTTTCAGACATTGAGATTCAATGTATTGTTTAGTCATTACCTGACAGGTTAATGTAAGGGCTTTTCACAAGTTCACATGTTAATGTGAAAGGGCAAGAAGGTTTGATGCTGTTTATAATGGAAGTGACTGAGCATGAGTATGGTGGAACAGAGGAAGTGAGGTAAGTAGCTGTTTTTGTTGACCTGTGATGAACAGGATAGACTGTATTAACATCAGACTATGATCTTGCATTTAAACTATACCTTTAGATATTGTGAAGCTCCAACTAAAGCTTTTTTGTACACTAACACCCAAGAGTCCCCCCAAAAATCCCTAATTAAAGCATCTAAACATTGTTTAGAACTGATTGGCTGAACATGACTTCAATTTCAAGTGCAACCTTTACTGGCTCTCCCCTTCCATTCAGCAGCATGTGTAAGCCGAGATGTATTGTAGTTCATGAAAGGGTCTGAGACTCTGCAGATCAACCAGATTGTGTAGCATGCAGAGTTTAAAACACCCCCCTCGGACGAGCAAACATGCTCAGTGAGGCTGAGTGGGGAGACATGCTGCAACTGTGGCCAATCTCAAGACACTGAGGGAGGAGCTACGCGATTCTCCTCTTGGATTCAGATATGCAAGACACTTCCTTTCTAGTGGGCCGCCCCAACAAAGGTGCTCAGTCATGTGAAACTTAATCTGCAGCCTTGCCATTCTGACCTCTCACCTCCACCGTCTTAAGACTGAGAGCAAGAGCAAGAGCTGTGCTTAGGCAGAGGAAAACGGCATGGAGAACATACCAGGGAGACCATGAAGTTGTAAAATGAAGATGGAATGGCCTTTTGGAATCGCTTACGGGACATAAAAAATGTTCACTGTGTTCCTGATGCATTTCTCTGTGTGCTTGTTCACGCATGTGTGTTACTCTGGGGATACAAACTGGAGCGAGTGTCAAAACAGTCTTAAGCTGTAGACAGAGTGCAATAGGGTCACTTTAACACAAAACAGTAGGACCACTAGACAAAACAGTCTGAATCCTGGCCATGTTGTTCTTCTCCAGCACATATTATTAGACCACAAATGATAAAACAATATGGATCGCTATTTACACCTAGTATTTTATGTGCTTTTCTGAATGTACTGATCAGATTGATTTCTTTTTAAGTCACCGTACAATAATTGACTATTATTATTTTTTATGGAATGCTGCAGTGTTTGAAATTGTAACACTTCTAGTTCCTTTGCTCTAACGTCAATGGGTTTTTTGAATGGACATCAGGTCCATGGTCAACTATTGGCCAAGCTCAAGATATTTAATATTTTTTATTTGACAGCATAAAACATCAGTATTTTTTACATGTAAATTAATTTACTTGCTAGCCTGATTGTACAGCTTTATGAACAAAGCATGTAAGAAGAATCATAATGTTTTATTGGTCAGAGAGCTTACTTTTTTGTAATTATCCAACTAGTAATCAAGGTGATGCTGATTTCCGGATTGGCCTACAAAAATACAACATGGTGCTCTCTATTAGTGAAAAACAATATTCAAATCCCAACGGACAAAATATTTTTCTCTTTCAAGTTGTTGTTTTATTTGGATATACGTGAAAAAATGGAAGAAAAATCTTCTATTTTGTCAACTTTTTCACATGTTCAGTAGTTAAATCTACTTTTAACCTAATAGATGACACATTTTAGATTTTAGTTCCCTCTTTATAGCTACATCTACTTTCGGTTTTATTTACAAAAAATGTAATTAATGACTAATGGTGAAACAATTGATCGTGTAAAGAAGAACAAAATAATGCATGTTCTTAGACATGGAAACATTACAAAAAAGTCTTCCCCCAAAATTGTGTGAAATAGGTGAATGTGATTTTGGACTTGCTTTACAACTGAATTTAGTACTGACCCTTTTTAATCAGCCCAGTTATTACCAGTTGTAAGCAATGCTTCCTTTTCACACCTGGCCTGTTCTCTTCTCCCCTCTTAAGCTCTACCAGCCATTAGGAACTGTCCTGAAAAAATCTCAGCGGTTCAACTTCAGCCGTCCTCTATGATTACCTCATTTTTTTCCCGTCTCTTTCGTAGTGAAGGTGACCCAGGCTGTTCATCTCTGCAGCTGCAATTAACCCAGGTCACCCTGCACAGCTCCCAGAGTTGAGCAGGAACGAGACGTGTTAACAGCAAGCACGGACAGGCTTTTTCCTCTAGCAGATTAGCTCCAGTCTTCCTGGACACACTGCCTCGCAACCATGAGGCTACGCTGGGATTAAGGCCTGCACCAGATGCCCTGAGAAGAGGAGAAGAGAGTCAAAGTTGTATATGTGGAAGTGAGAGAAAAACAGACTGTCGACAAAGACAAGCACTCGGATACTGGAAAACAGATTACTGGCCAGTTAATATAGTTACAACTACAGCGCACACACTTACAAACCATAAATGTTTTTCCTTAGGGAGTGAACTTGACTCTCTGACCTTTAAACTCCAGGCTATCCACACATACACACACACACACACACACACACACCCTGCCCTTCAGTCCACGAAACCTTTACTTTATCTCTGTTGTCCACACCTTGCATTCCAAGTCTCTTGTCTATCTATAGACTTTAGCCTTCCAAGCTCAGCAAACAGCCAGGGTGAGAACAAGGCCAGCCATTAGTCCAACATGCTCCAGAGTGCTAAAAGAGGACAAGAGAGAGACACACATGCACACACAGGAACATGCCGATAGATTTATGGTAATGACACACTCACTCTGTTGACCATGCAAGGGTAGGGGACTCGGATAAGTCACCAAACACTAGATTCCAAGATCTGAAGTCTGAGGTTCAAGGCTCTATTGGTCTGTGTGTTTGTGACCATAAAGTGTTTTTTTTTAAACTTTAGTCAACAGATGACAGGAACCACATGAAATCTGTGCCCATGATTTCCAGAAAACCGGAAACATCCAAGTTTTACTGTCACTAGTTGAAACACCTTAAAAACCCAACAAATGTGGGAAACAAGTTGCCAATGGTAAAATAATTAAACTTCCATACTAAAAAAATGAAATTTGTTCATTCCTTCATTTAGTTTATCTGCACGTATCAAAAGTCATTCAAATCACTTAAATCCGTAAAATATCTCGGTTTGCGCAAGCAGATGGCTAACCTATTGGCCTCTATGAAAGTACAATGTGGCTAAGTGACAACTTAATAAAAGTCGTTTTTTATTGGTCTTTTAAATATGCGAGGCTACAATGTTCATTAATGCTCACAGAAGGTATTTGACTGTACATACAGTATGTTCTAAAAATGACACGTCTCTCCAGGGCCTCACACCACTGGTGAGAAAAAGAGAGAGAGAGAGTGTCCATATGTGACATACTTATGGACCGTTCGAGTGACACGCCTTCTCAGAATTCAGCATGCCTCATTCAAACAGGCTGTTATCTCAAAACAGGACTCAATGTGGGCTGCGGGCTCTTTTTATTCAAACCTAAAGGGCATTGCAATCTCCACAACAAAGTGTTCACCTGGGATCAATCAGTTAGCTTATTAAAGCACTAACATATTTAAATGATGCTGTTGCTTCTGCTGCTGTTTTAGTGTGTGTGTGTGTGTGTGTGTGTGTGTGTGTGTGTGTTTTTCCCCTGCACCATTTGTGATTAATTATCCCTCACAAATCTAATCATAGAACACACATGGTTGCTCCTAACTATCTAGCTGTTGTCCTGTGCTTGAGGGGAAAAAACAACAATGAAGAGACTGATTCCACCTTTAATGAGATTGGAGTCAGCATACAAGTTCTTGTGGCATTGCTCGACCCCCATTCAGCAAGCAGGTGTCCATTTCTAATGACTCCAGGAGCCTGACAGCCTGCCGTTAAAGAAAGTGAGATAGACAGAGGAGAAAAACATGTTGGATGTGGCTCATTGGAATGAGGATAATATGAAACTTGACCGGTTGACCCCACAAACCTTTGGACAGTCCTCTCTCAGGGTCAAAGGTTGAGCGCTAAGTCCCTATCACCTCTTATCCAAACCCATGGATAAAGACCCTTCTCTAATCTTTCATGTCTCCTTGAGATTAAATTGGCATTGTGTCTTTGCCATGCGAGGCTGCTCTGTAAGAGCTGTGAGAGTAGTTTACGTTCAGATGACGTGCTGTACATCTAAGCTTGGTTAACTGCCACATACTTTGAGAGCGGGTGCGAGGTGGTCATTGTCCATTAAGGTGCACTTACTTTGTGCCCACTCACCTCACACCGCACAATTAATAGAGCAAAGCCAAAGCTGGAGTAAAGGAAATGATGCAAAGCTAGTTCAACACACAAGATGGGCACTGGCGATGAGGCATGCGTGTCTAGCAGTACCACAAACTCTCAAACCGACTAGAAAGTTGACAATGTGTAACGTTTAAACAACCGAGTCAACCTCTGTTTAGACAGCGGTACAGTCCGCTTGGCAACATCACGCTGAACAGCCCAGAGCAGAAGGCCTGCCAGCGGGCCATAAACATAATAAACTTTTGATCACGAGACCAATTTGCACGGCCAAGTCCACACAGACACAAAACTAAAACAAACCATGCACCTCAGTGTTTTGAGACTCACATTTTCCAAGTCGCTGGAGAAATCTCGAATACAAAACACTGGGAAATGGGAAAAGGAAGAATATTTTGGGTATACTGGGATTAGGTTTTTATAACAGTGAGAACACAACATTTTTCCTGGAACATGCCGATCTGTTGATATATAGTTGTATTAGTTGCTAGTTTGATTTTTTTAAAGGGCCATGACAGAAATTGTTAAAAATTCTTAAAAAAGTACTCACTTTCATGTCCTTCCAAACCCGTATGACTTGTATTCTCTCATGAAACACAAAAGGAGAGGTTTAGTTAAAGCTTCTCACTTTTATACAATGAAAGTGAATGGAGAGCAAAAAAAAGAAAGAAAAACAAAAGAAAGAAAAAAGCAACATTAAGTAGCACATACAATTTTAAAAATTTAATTTACAAAGGTTCATACATATAAATGTAAACAAAAACTAAAACTGTTTTATTCTTACCTTGAAAATAAAGCTATGGTCACTTGACAGATTTCTACATTCTAACTTTCTTTTTTCGTTCCACATAAGAAAGCAAGTCATCCGGGATTTAAAAGACTTGAGGGTGAGTAAATATGGCATTACAAGTACACAAATAATGGAGGGCTTTTCAGTGCATGGGTTTATTCGCGCAATCGTTTTCAGACATGGAGAGAAAGTCAGTGATTTGTTTTATTTGTCTGTAGTGTGGCATTGTTGAGTAGAGTGGCATGTTGTCTTCAAGAGCTAGATGAATAAAATGGGAATAATTGGGTAGGGAGGGGTTAAAATTTTTCGCATCTTTCCCACCTGCCAAAACACAATAGGCCTCTCTAAACACAAGTGGCTATTTCTTTCTTGTGTTCGAAGAGGAATCTTAAAGACACACATCCCAGCCTGGTTTTATGGATTTGCGTTAGACAAAGGAGAAAATTTGAGCGTGTGTCTCTATAAACAACACTCAGTTTGTGGTCAGGGTTTTATTCTGCTACAAAACTAAGCTTCTGTTCATGTTGCTAATGCTGAACAGGTGAATATATAAAAAAGCTGAGCAAAATAAATGCTCAGGATGACCGTTCAAATTATTTAACATGCATACACCCAGCAGAATTCAGGCAAATGAAGGTTAAACATTATCATGGCTTTAGTGTGATACTCCAAACTGTGTAAGCGTGTGTGTGTGTGTGTGTGTGTGTCAAATGCAATACAATTTTCCTATACATATATAATCAATTCATTAATTAATTAAAAGACAAAAATACAGAGAGAAATCTTTACCACCAGACACAGGTATATACTTTAATTTTTTTTTATTAATTGTTTTCAATAAAGGGACAAAATTGGTTGGTGAACAGGATAATGTAGACAACTGCCAGAAAACACAGACAGTGGTTTCTCCAATAAAACTCAACATAGACCAGAAACAAAAACAACAAAAAAGCAAGTCTGTCAATGACCTTTGGTCATTCTTTTCTTTTTAAAAAAAGAAAAAAAAACTAAATGAAAATAAACAAACAAAAAAGGATCCATTCTATGTCTCCGTTTTGAACAGAGTATTTAAGCAATAATAAATAGTGACTCCCATTGAAAAAGATAAAGTTCAAGTTCAAGTTACAACAAACAGCTCTCATAACAGGAATAGAAAAGGCTGATAACAAAATATTCCGCATTGCCATTTACAAAAGAGTATGAACTTAAGTGGGCTGCTCCTTTAGTTCCATTTCATGTTTAAATATGCTTTGCATATGAAAGTCATCCCAATCTAAATATAAAGCACCATTTAATATTTGGCAATGAAAAAAAAACACCTGCAAAACATTGATTATTTGAATTCATTTATTTGAATGATTTTTGTTTGTTTATTTACTGGTATTTTACTGCATATGAAGTTTTTTTTTTCAAGATGCTGGAATGTATTCAGGTGAGACAGGTGAAAAGACAGAAGCACACTACAGAACAACCCAACATTAGCTTGCTGTACTGCATACAGAATGGCAGCAGAGGAGATTTTTAAAAAGAAGAACAGAAAAAAGATATGTACAACCACCTGTTTTAGCTAGTGTGGACATTCTCAAAAGACTCCTCAGGGAAACCATTGAATGGCCTCCTTTGTACAATGCCACATACTTTAATTTTTTAATTTGATTTTTTTTTTCCATTTTCTTTTTTTAAACATACAAATAATTCGCACTATATTATCCTGCCAAATTAAAAAAATATACCGTGGCAGCTTGTTGTTTTTTCCACTACCAAAAAAGGTACAATAATACCTTTTGAGAGAACAAGCAACAGTTAAAAATACAAGCCTCAATATAAATACTGTAGTACCTACACTAGGTGAACATTTAATTCAAATACCATTCTAGAAATACAGAAGAAAGTAGACCATAAATGTGTTTTAGCATAGGAACTGACATGATGTGCATTTTCCTATATTTAAGTTTCTCTATTATATATTTTATATATAATCTTAAACCTTTCCCCAATGCGAGTTTGACCTGAAGAGCTGTGAAGAGCCAAGATGAAAAAAGAAAGAAAAAGCAGGAAAGAAAATCACAGATTTTTCCCATTTTATATATATTGTGATCAAGTCTTGAACACCACCAAGACAAAGAGGAAAAGAGAAACAACAAACTTAAATACAGTTTCCCCTAAGATAATGAAATGTTACTTTTTTAAAAAAGTCATTTTATTTTCATACTTAAAAAAAGATTTGTACAAAAAAAGTTCTTGCAGTGAAAGCAGCAAGTTTCAATTGTCCGTACTTTGTCAAGCACTGTGTGCTTTGACACAATAATATTATATCGGAGTTGGGCTTTATCTTCATGAGGTGAGAGGAGGAGTTGGCTTTTTTACATTAAACAATGACACCATGTTCGATTCATTAGGAAGTTTTCCCTCTCGTGAAATACCTGTAAACTGGGAAACTTTAACAGTGCACTTCGTTGTCCAACAAGCAAGCAATCTTAATTTATATTCAACTACTATACCTCCAATTAGCATGTCTAATATAAAAAGAAGGGCAGAGTGGCAGGTGCTGTCTAAACACCAAAAAACGTTGTCTGGAGTCATTGATGTCAAAAGAGTCTCCTTGAATGTCAACTTATACCACACCATGTGTGAAACACAAACAAAACAAAGGAACAAAGGTGACGTGTATGGTTTTCCCTCTCTCTGAGTCTCGCTCTGGCTCGGTCGGACTTTCAGGTTCATTTAGTCTTTTAGGGAGCTCAGACATAGGCAATAATAAAGAAATCAGATTTTGACTCAGACCTGTAGGCAATTCATAGTTAATCATCACTGACAGCTGCAAATATTTCGATGCTTTCTTAATAACCAATTCACAAGTGTACATTACATTAGTTTGCTCCAAATGCCCTCAGGTGTTCCTTCGCAATGGACGTTCAAGCTAACAATGGTCATAAAAAGAAACATCAAAATGTTGTGCTACTGAAGAGAAGACTTGAACAAACACAGAAAAGTCAAATGATTGTGGACCGAAAACTAGTACCGCCAAGTAGAGTACCTTCAGATAGAAGAAGTAAACAAGTCTGAATCCCACACCATATACTGCATGTGTCATGCCCAGGACATAAACCACAATGGAAGGATATGCTTTACGTAGGTACCTAATGGTGATTAACTAGAAATTTCCTTAGCTTTTTGATTATTACTATTTCTCTCTAAAGTCACAGTTGACTGTAGCGGTAAGGTACTTGATGCAAGAACCTTCTGAGGATCCCATCGATCCCTATGTAGTATATTAGCTGAGACTCCAGAATTACAGCAGATGAGATTAACCAATGCAATTTCAAGATATCCAAGGCACTCTTTTTGTTTGTTTTACCAAATGATAGTACAAATTCAAATCTTAATGTTGTTTCCTTTTTAAGAAATCCAAAGGCTGTCATTATTTTTTTTTATTCCGTAATAGGGGCCAATTAGTATTTTTAACCCTATGTGGACAGAACATCTTTTTGAAAGATTAGTTTAAGTGCGATTTCCAGCCCATCCAAAGAGGGTTAAGCGATAGCCTGTAGTCCTCCATGTTACAACACAAAACTGTACATGATATGTATTACAGAATGTATGCAGCATGGTAGTTTTTTCTTTTCTTTTTCTTTGATCTCAAAGTAAAAAATAAAAATAAAGAAAAAAACCTTTTGTAAAATAATGAACGATAAAACAGCAACACATTTACTAAACAACTAACCAACCAGGGACAATTTATTTTCAAAATTAGCCCAAATATATCATGCATGCTGTCAAATTTTCCAAAATGGGAAAGAAAAAAGAAAAAGTACACAACATGTAAATTATTGCACAAGAGAAAGGCTCCAAGTTTGCGTCAATGCAATAGTATTGCCCCGATACAGATCATGCATTCAACGGTAAATGAAAAGGGTGTGCTGGTGGTGCCAAGCACGTTCTCTTAGCCGCCACTGGACTAGCGAAACAGGGAAATCTACAAGGATGAGGGTGGGAGTGGGGTAAGGTGTTATTCGCTGTTAACAGGCAAGTGAGCCACCACACTCCACCGCTACTCAGTTTTAATTTCGTTGTTCAATGCACGGTCACTGTGCCATTTTTTCATGTGTTTCTCAAGGGTGCTGTACACACTAAAAGGCATCTGACAGATTTCACATTTGTAAACGTCCTTGCCCACTTGCCCGTGCGTTTTCATGTGCCGTGTTAGCTTGCTGCTCTGAGCGCAGGCATAATTGCAGAGCTCACACTTATAAGGCCTCTCACCCGTGTGGCTGCGCCGGTGCACTGTCAGATTGCTGCAGTTTTTGAATATTTTGCCGCAGAACTCGCAGGTGTCACTGCGTCGGCCATCTTTCGAGCTGGGCCGACCAGGACCCCCGAGGTGTGGCGTGCTGCCGCCACTGCCAGTCCCGCTGCGGCCCGAGACGCCGCCATCCAGGTCTCCTGGTGGCGTAGAGAAGCGCAGGCTTCCGTTCTCTGAGGAGTGCTCTGAAGACGAGGCAAAAGGCGATTGTCTGGAATCCCCGAAGTTCAGAAAGGGGTCCTTCAGCTGCCGAGAAGCAGCATAGCCAGCCAACCACTGGGAATAGACATTCTCAGTGTTGGGGATTGTAGGGGTGGAGAGGTCAAAGTCCTTCTCCAGCTTGATTCGTTTGGAGAAAGGACTAAGTGAGCTGGGACTGCCCAGGAGGAGCTTCTTGGACAAACCAACAGAGGCAGACTCACTGGGGGATGAGCCTCGACCATTGATAGCTGAGCCACAGCCCTCATCCACTCTGTCTGATTCCAACGCTGAGTCCTCATCACACATGTCCCTATGTGCATTATTGTTAGAGTTTAGGGCTCCACGCTTGTGTTGATGAAACGCCTCGCTGTAGTGCTGCATGCTGGCAGCCAAGCCCATGCCCTGGATAACCTCAGGCAGCGAGCGCGGGATCACTTCCTCGCCCGCACCCAGAGGTCCCCTATTGTTCTCATGGTGCCGTGCAGCCTCGAGATTGAGGCTGAAGTGGTAGTTGTTTCTGCCTCCCTCTCTCTCTAGCTCCTCCTCTTCTCCTTCCTCCTCTTCCTCTTCTTCCTCTTCCTCCTCCTCCTCCTCCTCTTCTTCTTCCTCTTCTTCCTCTCCGTTCTCTGGAATCAGGCGGTCGTTTTCGCTTTTGAATTTGGCTACCACAGACTTGAGGGCATTACTGGCGCTACCCACCAAGTCGCTTGTTCCTGGCTCAGGGGAGCTGGCTGTGGACAAGCCATCATCAGACTTGACCGTCATGGGCGATGACTTGTTCATGTGTGTCTTCATGTGCCGCTTCAGCTTGCTGGCCTGTGTACAGGCATGGTCGCACAAGTGGCACTTGTAAGGTTTCTCGCCCGTGTGACTGCGTCGATGCACAATTAAATTACTCTGGAATTTGAATGTCTTCCCACAGAACTCACAAGACTTGCTCTTCATTGGCGTGTTGGACTGTTGCGTAAGAGGGGTCGGGGTGGACTGGGAGCCAGAAGGTGACTGCATGGAAGGTAGGGGAGGGGTGGAGAGAAAGGGTGGCTTGGTTCCTGACTGGAATGGTTGTAATAGCCGTTGCATAGGGCTGGGCCTGTTGGGTGAGAGAGGAGGGGTTGACCCTGAGGTGTTACCAGCCAGCTCCCTCAATCTACGAGAGAAGTCCATAGCTGGGGGATCCATGGGTATGGGGTTGAGGCGCAGCACCCTGTCGAAGGCACTCGGGTGGTGGGTGGCCAAAGCCAGCTCCTCCGGGCTCAGGTGCTCCATGCGATGAGGGTCTAGGTGATGGCGGGGTGGAGGGCTAAAGAGAGGCGGCGTAGGAGGAAACCGACCTTCTCGGAGAGGGGGTCCATCTCGTGCAGAGTTGGGTATTCGCAGCAAGTTGAATGGGCTTCCCTCTGGGAGATGGATGCCATGCAAGGGGGGCTGAGAGGAGCATTCTGCACCCATTCCCGAAGGAGCTCCCACTCGCGGCGTGAGCGGACTGCCGCGCTCACTCTCAAGGTAGATGCGGAAGCCATGAGTGTTCTGGGCATGTTGCAGCAGAAACCAGGCACTGCTGAACGGCTGCTTACAGGTTGTGCAAGTGTAGCTGCTGGGCTCATCTTTACCTGCAAAACACATAAGAGAAGAGTTAATTCTCCAATATTAACTGCAAATCATTAAAGGAACAACAGAACAGAACATAATAGAATAGAATCTGCTACATGTGTTTGTTTGCACTCATTCCCTTTCTCAGTGCTCCCTAGTGTATTTCAGACCAACAAAATCTAAAAAATTGGGTCTTAATCATTTATGAACCTTTCTCATCTCCTGTCTAGACCCCAGGCCTGTGCAGACCCCAATACTAACAGTCTCTCGTCGACTTTAGCCCCTCAGCAGGTTAAAGCAAGTATCACATAACAGTAAACACAGCTCTTATTATAAACATGCTCCCAAACAGCACTACAGGCCAGGACCCAGTGGAGCAGAGCTTTATACAACACAAGACCAGACAAAGCACTGGTAGTCCAGCAGAGAAAAACTGTGTTGGGGTTTAGCTCAGGTCTTTGCATGTGGTGATACACTCCTGCTTTCGGCTGTACACCATTCAGCTGGTTCTTGTAACGGTTGTCAGCAGGGCTATAAAAGCAAACAATAGGGCTCTCTCAAGCTGCTCACTGTCATCCATGTGCAAAAACAGCAGAAACAGGAAGCATACAGTAAACTAAATCTAGATAGACTACAGAAATATATCCTGTAAAGGGGCAACAGAGGAAACATACATATTGTTAAGATGTGTTAAGGCTTACATTACACAAAATTCAGGTGTTTTAAGCCAGTGGAAAGCTACAGGTGATAAAATAGTTTATTTGAATTCTATTTAATAAATTGTCTGCTCTTCAAATGCAAGCTCAAAAAAGATTAGTTTAAGCAATAGTTGCTTGAAATGGAAATAAAGGAATCTACCAGTAGAGTAGAAAAAAAGCAAAAAGAGAGACCATCTACTCCCTTATAACTGAAACCGTAAAGTATGTTGACAATTGTCACAGCAAAGGAACATTTAAAACAATAATTGACTTTCAATGGCACTTTGACAAAGACCGGCGATTTTCCTCCCATTGCGTTTGTAATCTCATTTAATGTTTCTGACTCCTCCACCACCTCATTTAGGAGATTAAATAATAAAGGAAGCTGAAAACAAGAGCCTTTCATCATTAAACACACTATGCTAAAGCCTGATGCAATGTTACCCTTTATGAATTTTTTTTTTCTTACTTTTTTTTCGTTTTTAAGACATATGAATAGAAAGTATTTAGTATTATAAAAATTAATCAAAAAGGTAACAACATAAAATATTGAAGGAAAAACGTGCACCTCTCATAAATATGCTGAAGTCTAAATGTTTTATCTAGTCCAGATGAAAGCTGTCAAAAGCTACAAAACCATTTTTGATAATTGCACTGAATAAATTCCTAAAAAAAAAAAAGTGTTATAAAGTGCTGCAAATGGCATTTGCACCATCAACAGGTAAACAAGCAGCGGGTTCAGGATGCCTATAGTTAAAAAACACACGATTAACTCACAAATGGCAATGAAATGGATATTTTCATGAGGTAATGAGTGGCAGTTTGAACTTTGAAAATTACCAGCGCTAAAAGGGATGTTACATGCAAGGTACAGATATCTACCCACGCTCCCAAAAACGCAAGGTCAAGCGGTCAGGAAAAGAGCCATCATCCACACAGGAACCACAACAACAAACAGCGAAAATGGACAGGGGAGATGGATTTAACTCCCCCCACAAGCCAGAGGTCTCTAAACTGCTATCATGTACTGTTTACAACCATCCCGAGAGAAAGAGGGGAGAGGGAAAAAACAAAAAAAAACGGAGAGATGGCGGGAAGAAAGGCTGAAAGAGGTGCTGAACGGAGCCGAACAGACAGCGTGCACTCTTTCATCTCGTTTGTTTTCCTCAGAGGGGCTTTCTCTGAAGTCTTCAATAGCCAGCAAAGCATGTAACGAGGCAAGGCCTTTCTGCTGCTCAGAGGAGGAAAGGCAGGCCAGAGCCACTGTGGGTTTTCTCAGATAATCCTGTTAATGCACACAAATGGGGGTGGTTCTGGAAGGCTCCGTGGCGGGCAGACAGCCACCTCCGGACATCGCTGCACCCTTTTGTGCTGTCATCATTTTGTCTCTGGCTTGGCACTTCTCAAACATGGTAAACGAAAACACACACCCACTCTACATGACAAATGTGTGCATCAAATAAATGCTAGTGTTTAGGGATGACTAACATGAGTAAAGCTCAAAATAATATAAAAAATGGTGACGTAAATCAGTGTTTACCAAACTTTTTTATCAAGCCCTATCAGTAACTATAAATGTGTTCCATTTTACTGTAATTATACTGGGTATCATTTTAAACAAAAACAACCTATCAAACTGCGTCAATGGAAATAAATCAGGGAAAAAATAAGACAATCTTTTTGTAAGACAGATTCCTTTTAAAATCAAATCCAGATGAGATATGTATTTTAATTTCTTAATTAAAGGCAACGAAATAAAATAACTTTTAAAGGCCAAAATCTTCCCAAATAACCCTGGTATATACTAAAGACTTTAGACTTTTGTTTTTAATTATCCCAAGGTCCCAGAACAAGAGAGCAATGGTGACGATATCAAATGCCAGCCTTCAGCTGACAGAGATGGGCAGTGAGGGAGGTAACGGTTGGTGTGAACAGAGAGAAAAATAACAGCACATTGCTGCTCTATGGCCCTGCCACCCACGAGCACCTCCTGACAATCTCACTCATGACCAACAGCTGAAAGCCCTGCACCAAATCAAGACTGCGCGCTACTTTATATCAGGGGGGTTGATGCAAAGGCCAGCTAAATTATGGATCATTACAATCTGCAGAAATTACATTTAATTGCTGCCACCTGCAGAGGGTTTAACCTAGTATACATTTTTGTATTATCATGCAAAGGGTATTTTTCACTCCTGTCACACAGCTACAACCGTAATGGCTATCTGTTGTTGTCGAGGTTGAAGGAGAGTTTTAACTCGCCTCATGTCGAACGCAAAACCCGATTCGAGGTCCTTAGAAGGTTCAGTTCTTTAAATAGACTTTGAGGGCAAGCCACAGGGATCTCTGAAGGACAGGTTACAGCATCTCCATGTTTAACAAGGGCCCGCTTCATTTCATTACACATGGCAACGCTCAGCGGAATATGTAATCATCTTTTTCACATGACATTTTGAATATCCAACTAGACAAATAATTGCGGCAATAATTGATAGCTTCGCGCAGGCGGCGGTGTTACTGACTGGCGTGCCTCTCGCAGGCACCGCCGTGTGCCATGCGGGCATCGTGCTTGGCACGCTCACAGCCAGGTTCTTCTTCTGACAAAACTGTCACAATCTGTTCCGATGACGGGAGTCGGCGAGCCACCGACAGGTGCTCCAATAATCTGCTATTAGACTCTGAAGATTTTACTGGGTGGAATTAAAAGCAGCAGCCTGCCAAAGAAATTAGCCTCCCCCTCCTTTCGGTCTAATTTTAATTTTCTCAAGAGAGTTGAAAGAGTATTCTTTGTGTCATTGACTGTCTTTTTGAGAGGAGAAGTCGAGAGCTGAGCATTTGAGACGGGTGAGCAGTAAAAGCAGATGAGGGACTCATGGGTTCGCAGCTGTTTAATGTGTGCAACTACGTGGCCGCCGCTGGGTGTGCAAGTTCGCGAAATGCAATGATAATCTGTGCCTTGACACTTGGAGCATTTAAGTGAAGAATTCGGAAAGCGGCCTTGTTCTAATTTTCACAGATTTCTTAGTTAATTAGAAAGCTCTCCAATTTGATGCGAAAGCAGGTCAGTCCGGACAAGCTGGCAAGCCGCGACGTTCGAGGCAGAGACTGCCGGTGACAGTTGTTGGACTGGTCTGCAGGAGCTGGCAGCAGCACGGCTACTTACAGACGGATGCGAGCGCTCAGTGCATTGCTGGCAGTTTTTACACAGGGAAATGTCAGAGCAATGTTACAGCACAGAGCCACGGGAAAACAAGAACACCCCCCCCACCCCCTCCCCTCCCAAACTGCCAACCACATCCTCACAGGACCGACTAATCCAGCTAAATCGGCACACACACACGCATACACACACATGCATTAAACTGCAGTTAGATAAAGCCACACTAAATGATCTTGACAAAAAGTAAGGCTGTATTACAGAGCGGTGATGGCTTGGCAGAGAGTGACTGGTGCCCATGATGAAACCGGAGACATGGAGGAAGGAAATATGTTGTGAGCCCCCCCATCCACCCAATTCCCCCCTTGCTGAGTTCTGCATCTTGCACAGGAAAACTCTAGCACACCAAACAGATAGCTTTACAGTGCAAAAATAACCAAAAAGTGTCAAGTTATGACTCGTGCAAATTTCAGACAGCTCGTCTGGGGGCGCAAAACGTATAAAATCCGCCTAGGGGACAGGTCAGCCGTATTTTATTGCAAAATGCACTCAGGAACACACACACATAACCTGTTTGTTGGTACTGAAAAGGCACTGTGTTAGTTACACAAGCGCATTTACAAATGAAAAATTATTTTACCGTCATACCAATTTCATTAAAATACACTTAAGTACAGCTAAGTGCATGAAACGAATGGATTTATCTTGACTGACAGACATGGATGACTGACACGTATAGATGGAGAGCGTGTATATCTGGAGTAATGTCTACAGTTGGCTTTGTTAAGAGAGCGGGGTGCATTTTTGTATGTGTGCCGTCTGGATCGATGGCGCTGGCAGACTAAGACGAATGCCAGATTAAAACAGCTCGGGCAGCCCAATATCCCTGACATGCAGATTCATCCATTGTTCTTCCTCCCACCACTAAAAAATCCACCCCCCTCACTCACACACGCACACAAACGGCGTCCACGGCAAACAAAAGCACCGGATACAAACGCACTTGCGTACTGCGATTCAAAACCTCCTACATGCGAAAGCGCAGGTCATTTGGACAGTTGCTGGCATTTCGCGAGCTGTACTCTCAGCCTTCCATCTCGACAGCTTCACTGCTGTCACTAGCCCAGACTGCGGCTCCTTTTGTTTTGTCCTTGACGATTGTGTTAAGATTCAACAGCTCTCAGAGATAATGGTAATTGAAGTAATGCAACAATGCAGTAACAGGATTACTGAATGCAGGGGGAGAAAGGACAATGCCATGTAACATCATTTTTGAATTTTATCAGCGGCTTATGCTTTCAAGGGCTCGTGCATATATTTGTGTTTGAGGTGTCCCTTCACCTCTGCACCTGCTCAAGTCTCAAAATTATAACATTACAATTTAAGTATTACATTTTCGTAGATTAAGCACAGTGCATAGGAATCCTGTTAACATTGACAAACAAATTACATTTTATAAATCAATGTCAGACTTTTTGAAATCAAGTTTTGGGGTCATTTTTAAAGGTGCTAACGAAGACTGCATTTATTTGATCAAAAATAGAGCAAGATGAGCAATATTGTTTGTTTTTTTTGTTGTTTTTTATTAATTATATTCAGTTAATATATTTTATTATTATGCTTTTTATTCCTGTGAATCTTCAGCAGCCATTACTCCAGTAATATTAATTCCAAACTTTTAAATAGTAGTGTATATCAAAATTATATAACTTGGCAAGATTAATTTTAAGTTATTTGCAATTTTAATCACATTTTGCTTTTGCCTATTTTCTCACACACATACACACATTTTTTTCTATGAATTGTAGGGACTTCTCCATAGACTTATATTATTTTTTTAGTGACCAAACACTATCTTTTTATCCTCTAACCCTAAACTTACCCTAAATAGAAAACGGTTACACACTCAGATAAACATAATTTACTATGTTTAAACATTTATTCACTCTTGGTGACCGTAGAACAGTCCCCATGTCAAAAATGTTTTGTTTTTACTATCCTTCTGGGTCCCCACAATGTAGCATAAATGAGCACACACATTTATAAGTAATAAACAATAGCAAAATATTGCATGAACATTACAGCATGAACATGCTGCAGGACATGAGAACCTCCCAAAATTATTTCATGTTGACTATCCATATATTAATACAGCTTTTAATTTGTTTAACTATAAAAAATGACAATAATAAGGAAAATATTTGCTTATTCTATCCAGACCAAGACTTCTAATGGGTGTCTGTGTTTAACCCATGTGTGTCAAAGCTCAGGTCATGTGTGTCTCTGGCTTGTATCAGTATTCCTCAAAGCAGTCTGGCTGGGTCGGCCCAGCAATGCTCTCACACACTCGGCTCTTTGTCCGGTTCCAGACTCTTTGTGGTGTGCCGAGTGACTGGCCACAAACAAAGGCCTGTTTGACCAACACTTGTTCACTGACAAAGCTGGACAGAGGAAGTGCCATAAAAATGCACGCAAAAGACTCAGAGACACTTCACACACTGTGTCCTCCAAACCCAAACATTATGCATTTCTCTCTGCCTCGCCAAAAGAACGCACACTAATATCTAAACAATGAGATGTAATGCGCCCGTTAACTGCGCTTTCCAAACAGACAGAGAGAAGGAAAAAAATCTGACTTAAAAGAGATACTGTTATAACTAGAGCTCCATGGTGCTCCTGGGCAGAAGCATGTCAGTAATTAACCTTGACAGGCCGGCGAAAACTTTCACGTTTATTAACTTTCACCATCCCAAACCCTGATAAAAAGCAACTAGGTCACATTTCAAGTCCCAAATAAAGAATCTGTTAACTAATAACACAAAAAAAATATTATGTATGCATTTGGGGATTCAAATCTGTGACGCTTGCAACTTTTTACAAAAGGTGTAAAAGAGTGCATAACAACCGTTTGTAATTGGTCAATCACCCTGGGGAGAAAATATGACTTAAATTTTTAAATCCTAATGCAATTCCCTTTCCACATTATGCAAGTAATCCCAGCATCAACTCATTCCAACATACACCATGTCTCCCATCTGCCTGCCTGCCGGACAGCAAGCGCAATTAAGAGTGGGAGAGATTTCCACACACCTGACTCCCCTCTCCTTATCATTATTACAGTGAGGAGAGACGTGTCCCTTCCAATCAGAAATACACACAGCTAAACAGGGCCTGCCCAGCTAATGATAACCACAGAGAGTGGCATACATTTCCCTCTCGAGCCAGTCGAATCAAACCCAGGCTGCTCAGGCCCGAGCGTAACGTGTGCACGTATTCTGTTATTGCTGAATACGAGAAGTTGATTTCAGTATTTAAGAGCAACAATGAAGCTAATTTCACAATCCTCTTGGTGTGTCATTAAGCGCTGCTGTACAATCTGCCACACAAGAACGAAGACAAAACACAATTACCCCCAAGTGCTTTTAAAGAACTGGGATATAAAAGCGTTATTGTTTTGGCGAGGAGGCCAATCAGGACTTTATATGTGTGTAAATGTATATTCGTGCATGTGAGACACACGTGAATGTGTCGTAGTTGGTTTGACTTGCTATAAAGGATTGTGCTAAATACTGGGTGACAGAGAGATCCAGAGTCCCTGCTGCAATTCACATTTTGCTATCCTGCACCCTTTGGCGGGTCATGCACAAATATTCACTACATCAAATGTTGTTGCATTACATGACGGAATATAACCTTTTGGCATTTTTTTAAATAAATTAATAAATATAAAAGCTGCTTATGATGCTATTCAAATATTTGGAGTCAGTAAGATTTAAAATAATAATAATAATAATTCTTTTATTCAGCAAGGATCCATCTCCTTAATCAAAAGTGAAGTATTTAAAAATGAAAGACATTTGAAATGTTAAAAAATAATTATACTTAAAATAATTGCTGTTCTATTTATAATATATATATATATATATATATATATATATAATCCAACTATTTTTAACATTAATGATAAGAATTAATAAAGAAATGTTTTAATAAAGACATTTTATTTACACTAAATTAGTATATTAGAATGATTAAAAAAATATATTAAAATAGAAAATATATTAAAATAGAAAACAGTCATTTTCAGTTATAATAATATTTCAAATCAAACAAATGCATCAAATAAATGCAGTCTTGCTTGGCATAACATAAAAAAATTCGTACCGACCCTAACTTCTGTTTAACTTTTGAACAGTAAAACTGCGTATATTTATCAATAAAGTTGAGCACTTCGTATTTTTCTCGACAGGACACCTGTGTGAACATGTACATCCTGTACAAATCATTTAGAGATGCAAACATGGCTTTATAAAGTGAAGTTCTAGCATCCTGTGTCCAAAAGCGTCTGCACATACTGTACTGTATAAAGATTGAAGTGAAACCCTTTCTTATACCCAGCAGTCAAACATCCTCTCCTCATGTATGTGAATGTAGGGAGCGTTTGTATCCTAATGATAGCTACACGTAAAAGCAGCCCAAGAGCCGTAAAGGGGATCTGCTTTACCGCTGGGGGAACATGCCTGGAGAGCAGAAGCCCCAGAGGGACAGATGGAGTACTCTTGGCGGAGACACCCGTGAACAATGAGCAAAACCATTGTTCCGTCACTCGGATTATTGCTCTATGGTTGTGCGATTCAGGCTTCCGTAGACACTGGAATGGATTGTTTAAAAATGAATTCCCCGCATAACCTCATAAACATAATTTTAATAATACAGTCAGAGCCTCTTAAACTGTGTTTATGATTGTAATTAAATGGCCAAACCTTTATATAACCGTCAGAGCGTAAAACCGTGTGTGCATCCTCTCTCACTCTCTTTCTCTCTCTCTTGTGAGGAGAGAACCTCACTGCTGATGGTGGCAACTGTAGACTACTCTTAACCCAAAACCAAAATGTCAAAATTATAGAGAGCACAAATTACAGCATAGAAGGGTTGTGTGCTTTGCTCTTTTCCTTTTTTTTTTTAGCAGAGGAGAGAAAAAAAATGCTGAGAGAAATACCAGCATCCAGATGCGCACACACATATTTAAGGGACCCTAGAAAGAATGACAAGAGTGTAGAGGGTGACAAAGAGAGAGTGACATTCATTGTCATAAATAGCCTAATTAATCACCGTGCAAACTACTAAACTGCTCCAAAAGCATCAATTAATTAAACCCAGATTCATTTATTCCTGTGGAGGAACACAGGCTTTGTGCCCAAAATCATTACTGCAGAAATAGTCATTATTATTATTGGAATTAGATCTCTGATTTCAGTCTGAGGTATCCCCAAAGATTTACCAAAAAAAATGCCTTTTTCAATATGGCTGAGTACTAATTAAGCCTTAGCACTCATTTAACCCAAACAGGATCAGTGTTGCTCAAACACACAGATCATTCGTATCAGAACGCAGCAAACCAGCGCACAGCCGGGGCTTCGGCTGCAGTCTCTGAAGCACAGATCATGAAGACCTCTTTTCTTCATTGTCTCTCTCGGAGCCAGAGAGAACGATGGAATGAAATAGAGGGGAGGAGGGGGGGGTGAGTGAGTGAGATATTCACAGCACGTTCTGCATAAATGTATCGCTGCATCTGTAAGGAAGAGAAATTGGAGCTGCGCAGAGCTGGGGCCCGGGGCATGGCTTCAGACACTGTCAAAACATTTTCAGCCATTTTAATTAGAGGACCAAAGCCAGTTCTGAGGCTCCATAACATTTGCTTTCACATAATTGCACTTCGCTCAGCGTTTTCGCCCTTTCTGTCCCCCATCGTATTCAACTTGGGCAATTCATATTTCCATTAAGGCTTTTTTGTGCTTTTTCAATTTGAATATATTTTCTTATAGGACATTCAAACATTCATGAATAGCGTGTCCTACGGTGGCTGAACAGCTGGAAGTCTGTTCGCTTGTACTTCATTAATTATTCAACTACCTTCGGCTCTGTCACTGTAGTATAGTGTATATGAAGTACAGTACACGAGAGGCATCCAGTAGCTTTTAAGGCTCTTATTCTGCATTTTTTCTGCATTTATCCCTTTTTAATCCCTATACTCAGATAAACAAACGAGCGCACAAATGCTGACAATTGTGATGGAAGGTGTTCCAATAAATTCAGAGTGGTAATTTTTCCTGTTCCTTCACACGCAATAGGTCAGCGGTCACCTGAACGCAAACACACACACACACACATATAAACAAAGAGAACAGGGATGTGCAGGGACATGCAGAGCAGGGCAGTAAGCAGCAGCAGCTGTTGGTCATAGAAGATCACTCATCAGTCTTACAGTACCATCATAAAGCTCAGCAAACACCAGGTACTGGCCTCACGCCCTTGAAAACACACACACACATAAAACAGTACACAAGCCGCAATTTTTTATGTTATCAAAAGGCATGCAAGTGTAACTCTTATTTGCTTTAATGGATTATGTTGAAACATGAGATCAAATAAGCAATAAAATCTGAAGACTTAAGCTTTTTTAGGTCAAATAAAGCTAAAACCTGTTCATTAATGTTAATTAATAATACATATACGGCTGTAAAAATAAAGTAATAGTTATCAAGTTGACACTCCAACATAATAGGTTGCAGTATAGCACCTTAATCTTTATTTTTATTTTTTACAGACAGATATTGCAAAAGTATAATTATTTTGGTTATTTATATGTAATGACAATCTGACATTGTGAAAGCCCTAGTTTAGTTAATTTGCATGTCAACTCTAGAGGTAGCTGTATAAGCCAACTGGCCCTTTTAACTGAACTTTCATTCCTACATCTGTCATGTTAAACGTTACAATTTTCTCATACATTTTCCTACAAGTGGTTCATCTCCTCCCCCTTATACTGTCTCTAGTATCTCTCTCTCCTTTGCTCTTATTCATTTGTCCATCGGCACCAGGGGGCTGTTCAGGTGTTTGTTTTTCCCAGCCCAGACTATCTTTGGAAATGTTTTTTTTATTTTTTTCTCCACTATCTGGCTGCAGGTCTGCACTGTCTCAACCTCAGGGGTTCAGAAAGGGGCAGGTTGGAGGGGGGGGTAGCTGATGAGAGAGAAAGAGAAAGAAAAGAACAAAAGGAAAAGTTAAACCTGTAAGTCAGAGCCCTTTTTGCTCTGTAGTCTCAGGAGGAGAAACCTCAGCAAGACTGACCCTCTCTCATAAACACACACAATCTAACACACACCTCGCCTCACCAAGAGGCCGCTTTCTGCCTCACAGAGCTCAGAGCTCTCAAAATAACAAGAAAAGATGAAGACAAAAGGCAAGTAATAGAAAAAGGAAGTGAGGCATATAGGATTCTCATAGAAATTAAAATATTGAGAATAATAGACATTTGTTTTATATAGTTACTTCTTTTATATTTTATTTTTCAGAATATGTAAAGTTTTGTGCGCACAAACATTATCGCTGGAAATGCTACCTTATTAACTGGAAAACACATAATTTAGGCAGTTACACTATACTTCATCGCTCAGCATTTTCCCTCTCTCTCTCTTTCCCACTGTATTAGAAAACAATCTTCAAATATATTCAACCGAGAGCAACAATCAATAAAAAGACATTTTTAACACAGCTATATACTGTAACTGCTGCCCTGTCAACAGTAAAATTACCCCAGTGATTCTGGTGGCAGTAAGCGGGGTGAGAGAGCCATAAAAAAGTTTATTCACATAACTGCCTCTTACTGCCTCCTGGAGCCACTGACCCTTGCACTACAAGAGCTGATAGACATGCAGAGAGAGGTGTGAGGAGCCCGTGTGTGTGTGAGTTCATGAGTAACACATGGGTAAACCCTTGAGACCGACTGGAGCTAGCTGCTACGCTAACAGAAGTAATACTCAAATCAATAGCGGAGAAATTTCCCCATACGGGGTTTACTGGTAACTAAAATACACATAGAAAAAATCACATCCATAACCATAAAAGTTTTTCCCTATATGGAATCAAAGCAAACACTGGCTGTTTTAGGAAGTAATACAACATTTGAATTAAGTATGCTGTACAAAGTATGACAAAAGAATAAGTGTATATATCAGTGCATTAAAACGTAATTAAAGGTAATATTTAAAAATAATAATAATAATATATAAAAAGTAATATACAGATATAAATAAATATATAATAATATAATAAATAATATATTTAGAGTTTCTGTCATGCACATTTAATTTTATTGTAAAATTACTATATTAAGTGCCCAAAGCACACACAAATAGTTACTTAAAACACTGTATGTACTTCAGCTGCAATAAAACGTGTAATCAAGAGATAACTTAAGAGAGTTTGTTAGAACACAGTAAGCAGACAGCGTTGGTGAGGCTTGGTGAAAATAAAAAGCAATGAGAAAAGCTCCAAACAGATAGATCACTCACTCTGCCTCACGGCTCAGGCCTGTGTCTGACAAGAGGACAAAAATTTCTCTAAATTATTCAGAGTGGACAAGCGCGCATCTACTGGGCACTGCCCTAAAAAGAACATATCCAGAGAGTGGGAAAGTAAGTGAGCGGCTAGCAGGGGTTGGGAGGGAGAAAACGGGAGAGGGAGAGAGAGAAGCAGCAGTTTGATGAACGTCAGAAGAAAGGCAGTATTGCAGCAGCAGGCCGCCTGGGGCTAGTTGTGTAGGAGAACACAGAGGCACACAGCCGTTACAGAGCAGTCAATAACGACACAGCCTCTGACATTTACACAAACACCAAGGCCCCGCCACTAGCGCCAAACAAACACCCCCAAAACGCATACACACCGCCTTTAAAGGAAGCCCACAGTAGCTCTTCGCACTGTGAAGCAGAAAAAGAGGAAGCCGCGGACAAGAGCATCTAGCGCAGGAGTCGATTTAAAAACAGGGCATGTAAGGAGATTGTGAGGTGTTGAAGATCCCTTCGCTTCACCGCTGCCTTTTATCATCAATCTCGTCCAGAGAAATTACCGGCCGTCCTGGTTTGGTTTTTTATCTTACTTAAAAGGCAAGGGAGAGGGCAGCTGGCAAATTACAGAAATATATAAATCACACATTAAAAAGTTCCAGAAAACTATTTGCAATCCTTTTTTTAGTGGTGTATGCGTGCTCGAGTGTGAGTGCTCCATTAGGGCATTTTGAGAGCAGTCTAATGTGGCTAATGTTCCCATCAGAGATACTCTAAGTGCTGTGCCATTCATTTCCCTTCCACCCCCCTGAGCGCAGCGGTCACAAGCCCTCCAAATGCTTCCCTTCGAGGAGTGGCCAGTGCCTTTTAGCCAGGCCCAAAAGATCGGCCGGCCATGTGGGAAGAGCCAAGGCCCGACCACCGACGCCCTCTCCCAAAGATATGGGTCTACTAATTACCCCCATATCGACACCAACAAACAACTTTTAAGACCTATTAGAGGACAGTTGTCCGGGAAGGGGTTTTATATCCCATTAAAACCAGAAGATTAAATTGCTATTCACATAAATTCACCCGGCCTCAGATACCGGTAGAACTCGGATGCTAATAGTGTGTGGCCTATCACTGCTAAACAGGCCGCGGCAGGATGCCACCCTCCTGGAAAATAGCCTCGAGTGCGATCGCATAAATAACCTCGGCTTTTCCGTTGAAGCCATTTCAGGTTTCAGTGGAATTCCTGTTCTCACGTCTCTCCCGACCTGTTTTTGTCTTTGCGCTCCCTGTGCTCCACTCCTAGAATCCCCTCAGCATTCGCTATCTGGGTTTCTTTGTTGCGCCTGCCTTTCTCAGCTTTCGGTACGGCCTGGAGGGGGGGGGGAGGCAGGCAGGACGAACGGGCTGGATCTGCCGGGGCAAGAACTAGAGGTAATGTCAGCCAAGGCCAGAGAGAGCGAAACCCAGCAACCATGTCAAAGCCAACAAACACTCCCTATCTCATTCCCAAAGGAACTCTGTGACTCACTCTTCAGCAAGCCCCCGATTCACTCCAAAACCTCTCAGTGTAGCCATAACATACATGCCTCGAGTTTGGCGTGGAAACCGCAGCGATTAATACCAGAGATGTGTGTGTTGGAGGAAGATGGGTCAAGATGTAAAACCAGACGAAACTTTTCCAAGACTGCGAGGACACCAAACGCTACAGAACTCCGGCTGACCCTTAAACATCACACCACCCTCCTGACTGCCGCCCCAAGCTGTGTGACATGTCCACTGGGTCTGGGGAAAACATGTGACATCCATGCCTTCAAGAGCACATCTATCGAGTGAAGCGGGGACACGAGGCCACACACAAACAGAGCACTGTTTCAAGAGCAGCCAAGGCAGTGCTGTTGCATTCCTCCCGACTGGCGCATGGCCGGCTGGTGAGAGTGCGGGCGGCCTGCAGAGCTGCCCCTCGTCTCAATCGCTCATACTCTCTGGGTCTGTTCTCTCTCTCTCTCTCTCTCTCTGTCTCTCTCTCCCTAGAGACGCGTGTTTTGGCGGCCTGTTCCATAATACTGGAGCGTATACCAGGAAATTACAAGTTCATTTAAAGCTTCTCATAAATACAGCTGAGTTTATAATAAATAAGTGACGGATCTGAAGCCAAAGAAGAATTCCCTCCAAGCTAAAATAGTTAAAGGGAGAGTTTACCCAAAAATGTAAATCCTTTCATTAAGACTCACCCTGATCTCATTCCAAACCTGTATGACTCTGTTCTGTTAAACACAAAAGACTGTCTCTCTCACAACGAATAAACGTTAGTCAAAGTATCTTCTTTTATCTTATGCAGAAGATAGCAAGTGATACATGTCTGGACAACATGAGATTGAGTAAACTGTGACAGAATTTAACTAGGCTACACCGTTAAATTAAGTTACTTAGGATCGTTAAGTGTCCAGAGGTCAGCGAGGTAGACCAGTATCTCACAGAGTTCATAAAGCATAAATGAATGACCTGCTGAAAAGATTGCCTCTGTCTATCTCGTTTCACATTAACCTTTGGGCTTGAAATCTGCTGCTGGGACTAATTTTCAGTATCTTCGTTTACAGTACATGTTGGTACTAGAGAGGGGACATGTCCACCAGGGCAGATGGCCAAGGCCACAGAGGTTTATGAAAGTAAGGAAACAAAACAGAGAGGAGGGGGTTGGGTGAAAATGATAATGAGACAGACATCAAAGCTCAGATCAGGAAACAAACTGCTTCCACACAATCATAAAACAATTTGTGCCATGTGTCAATATGCTGATAAGGCACATCAGATGCCCGTGGTGAAGCAGCGAGGTAGAGGTGAATGGACAAGCTCTTGTCTGAGTGTGTGTGTGTGTGTGTGTGTGCTATATTCACGCGGGACAGAGCGCATGACTCAAAGCCACTCTGTGGCCCTGCACTTTATCGGGATAAAAAATTCAGGCTGACCCCTCTAATGCCCCCTTTAACAGGCCACAGCCATTAGCAGAAAGAGAGAGAAAGACTAGAGAGAAAGAAGGAAAGCGAAAGAGTTCTTCAGGTTTTGTGACACCAGAGCACTTTTCCCATATGTCTGATATAGCAGTGTCAAGCTAAACGTAAAGTTAGTTATTAGCTGTACTCAAAGCTACTAACAGATAACTAAATAAAATATAATAAAAATACTATATATATATATATATAGTATACAGTATTTAGTGTAGGGTAGTTAGGGTAGTTGACAAATAATAATCAAAGTTTTAAAAAAGGTGTGAAAAAGCAATTTACACAAATAAAATAGCCATGTCATTCTATCTTGTCAAAACTTACAGCTTATGTGATGCTACTGTAAAATGTAGTTAAGCAGAATTCCTCCTTTCACTTACAGTACAATGCAGTCTGACGGTCTGAGAAAACGGTGCAAATATTTATCTTCATCTCACTGTATGTGTGTGTTTGAAGGGTGGGGGGACAGGCATTAGTACAAGGTGAAAAGAAGACGTTAACACTACAGTATAGCATTTACCATCAATAACGGGGTGGTAAGATGGATGCTATGCATGCAGGGCTGTGGCTTTTGCAACTCAGTCTAATTCTTCATGGCAGCGCTTCTACCCACATTTACTTCCAGTCCCGTAGATAATTTAATACAAGTGTTCTAATCCATATCATCCCATCGTATGTTACCACTGACAGCTCAGCACTAGGACTGCGAACACTCCGCCTCTAACAACCAGCCAGTACGGCCACAGTCCGAGGCCTCCTCTGCAAAAACGAACATATTACCATTTGTTTCATCTCCGTCCATTTTTCTGCTCAGAGACAGAGTTAGTGGTATGAGTTGGACACAAAGCAAACGCTCTGAACTCAGCGTGAAAGCCTTTTCATGTATGAAGACCAAGAAAACCAGCCATTCATAAGCAAAAATGTGACCCGTTCCTACCCGGGACGCTTACACAACTGATATAGAAATTTTAATTACCGCAGCTGTACCTGCAAGCCCTCTTCAACGGCTAAAGTCAATAAATCAGGTTTTAACACGGCAAGGAGCCACAACTCAAAGCATGCTGGAACATTACCTGCACGCTCTGCCAAAAATGTGTCCGGGGTCCTATAGATCAGAGATCTCATAGGGGTGGCGTGAAACAGGGTACAAGAAAGTAAAGAGAATGGAGGGGGGAAGAGAATTCTGTAAGGTCGCTGAGGTTGACGCTACATATCTCAGATGCTTATCTCGAGTGCCTGGACTTCCCAAAAACCGCCTTGAGAAAAGAGAGAGGTGTGTGTCGCTGACATTTCTTATGATGCAGTGTGTTTACAGTAAAAAAAACGACTCGCCAAACCCGTTTGAACCTTCAACTACAAGGTTTTTCCAGTAGTTGAGATGAGCAAAGGACAGCGGTCTCTCTTTATACGAGTATGTGTAGGCGAGACTTCACTATGTGCATATGATCCTGGTCCTGAGCTTCTAATTTGTGACCCCAACCTTGCCCTCTTGAGCTCAGTCCTCGACCCCACGTTGCATTACAGAACACAAAGTTATATAAAGCGACGCAAGTAGAGCAAAGCGCAAGCTGCGCCGTTTTTGCCCTTTGTGGCTCCCAGCCAAACAGATAATGTATATTCAAGCTGCGGTGCAAACTAGCACTGTATTTGTAAATACCACAGCTCTGTACAGTATCAGACTGTTTTTAGAAGCCCGTCTGAACGGAGCGAAATGATTTCGTTTCACAGTGGACAAGTGGAACTAATCCATTTCATTAAAAACAGACAATCAGATTCCAGTCACAGAACAGAGCACTTAGCGCAGACTGGCTTCAAACGGCGGCTGACATCAATACTCTCTGCCCCGCAGTAGCGTGAGGAACGGGCGGGCTAAAATTGATGCCGTTCACAGTTCAGACCCCCTCTACTTTCTGCACTCGTTTACAACTGTCTCTTTTCACGCGTTTCATCGAGGCTGGAAAAGGGCAGAGAGAGGCCTTTAACAAAACCCAGATCCCTGTGCACACACACACACATATATATGAGTATATATACACAAAATAGGGCTTGGTACTTTGTATATAAGCACGAATATTACACAATGGGTACGTCTCAACATTCTAAACATCAGTCGACCAACAACAAAACCAAAATTAAAGAAATGGTCATACAAGAAACCAAAACAAAGTGAACACTATAAAGCACACTGAAAAAATCTGATTCGTTTCTCTATGCTCACTGCAAACACATTGCAAGCATTTTGTTCAGCTGCTACTGCATCATGTCGGTGTTATCCAGGACAGCATGTAGGTCTGCTTAGGTGAAACCTCGATGTGACTGATCAATGTAGCATAGCAGTTCTCAACCTTTCTGACTTGAAGACCCCCCATATATTAACAGAAAATTTGAGTGTGGATATATTAAGTGAATTAAGTCTGTTGTTACAGAAGATTTGAGAATCTGATTCTCTTTTACTGATTTAGTTACCATTCTTGTAAATAAATAAATAAATAAAAAATACTGTCAAACTGTCATTAATCGCATCCAAAAATACAAGTTCTTGTTAACGTGTACTGTGTATATTTATTATGTATGTAAAAATACAAGCACATGAATGTGTATATTTCAGAAAAATGGTGTAAAAATTTTTTATATTTTCAAAGCATATATTGTATGTGTATTACTTAATAAATGCATAATAAATACACACACACACACACACACACACATATATTACATGAATTACTTAATGTTTATTGTGGATATAATTAATTGTGATTAATTGTTTGACAGCATTTCTATATATATATATATATATATATATATATATATAATTACATTAAAATGCATGTTATTTGTAGTCTTCTGGCAAAAACTTAAAAAATTACTTGACTGATTGCTAATTTAAATCAGGGAATCAACCCTGTATGAGTGTGTGTCCTACAGGGTCCACTCTAGTCAAAAACGTCTGGACCGTCTCTGGAGGCAAGAGGTAGAAGTACAAACGGGGCCGAAAGAAACTTTGGCGTGTCACTTGATAAGCAGCACTGGGCAGGGTGTGGTGACACTGTAAGAGTCACGGTACAGTAAAGCAGACTAGGAAATCCCCTGTGACCTACAGAACACACACAAACACAAACTCACAAAGGTTCCTTCAGCAGTCTGGAGCTTCGTACTCGGACATAAGAGTTCATGAGGAGCCAAGAAAATCACATGAACCTTGAAATGCATAACGTAACTGTGACTTTATAAAAAATAAGTTTTGACCACCTCACTCATCAGCAGGGTTTGGAGTGTATCTCACGGTACGTCTAACTCTGACAGGACAGGGGAAAAAAAGCGGAGTCAACTTTTCAAATCAAGGCTCTCCGTGTGCTTAATGAGGTTGAGAGTGGGACTTTTTTGCCACTGTTGGAAATAAGGCGTCAGATAGATGGAGGGAGACTTGGTGGGCAGCGTCAGCCGTGGCACCCTTTTCCCGGTGGTGCCAGATTACATTTCCAACAACAGCTGCCTCCTTTGTCCGCTCGCAGCCAAGCCAAACTGCGCCTAAAATTTCATTTAATCTGCTGCAAAACCTGAGTGTCAGCCACTTAAATGGCAGCTAAAAGCACTACTCTCAGATAACTGACTGACACTTGCTAATAATAGACCCTGGCAACAGGGGAGCCGTGGCGGACATTTTGTGTAACTGTAGAGAGACACCGGGTGCCTGGGAAACAGGGGAGTGGACGGTCCCAGCTCCCCTGACGGGTGGGATCCTCTCACAGCCTGCCGAACCCCCATCAAGCTCCACCCTTTCCCTTCCACGCTTAGCCAATCCTAAACCCGTCAGTGACCCGCGGTCTCTCATTCAGCCCTCGATCGCCATGCAACAATGGGCCTACATGCTTTTGTCTGCAAATCTGGGGGCAAGTAGGAGGCAAAGAGGTGTGATCCGAAAGAAAGACCGAGGATTTATAGATCATATACAAATGTTCAATTTAAACCCCAATGTGTCTGAATGGAAGACTTAGCTCTCCGGTCACAGGTCCGTCAAGCTGTGACCGCTTGGACCCGGTCAAGGAGCAAAAGATTAGCGCATGGAAGAAGGGGGGAAATTGGAGCAGGAGAAGGGGGGGACAGGTTGAGCAGCTTCTGTGGTACTGTGTCATTACACAAGGTCTCAACACGCCCTACGTGGGAATCTGAGACAGGGCCTGGCAGGTCAGGGCTGAGCTCGAAGCAATAGAGCACCACGCTAAAACCACTGTGTGTGTGTTTAAGAGCCAAAAGCCCAAAGGACACATCATCATACTCTTTTTCTTTCATACGCACAGGAGAGAAAGTATTTATAGAGAAAAGGAAACACCCTTCCACTGAAAAATAAACAGATTCACTGTACATCACTGAGGCAACAACATAAAAAAAAGCATTCCGCTTCAATGGCTTCACAGACGCTGCTCTCTCGGTTTTGTTTTTCACTACCTGTTTCTGCTTTACTTTCCTCAGGTGTCGAGAGGTGAAGCCGTCTGGAGTGGACACGTGTGACAGGAAAGCCTTGTGAGAAACTGCACAGGAGACATAAAGGGACAAAGGAGGAGGGAGACCACTATGGGGTTTAACTTTCACATTAGTGATGTTTCGGTGTGCCTACATATGCATATATATGTCAGATGTTCCTGAACTGAAAGTCACTGTTGCGGTACAACCATATTAGTGAAATTTGTGTGAATCTTTGCTCCACTGAGGTCAATCTAAGTAGCTTTATCTTAGTAAACGTGGCAAATATGCAAAGTTTACCACTCTTGAATACGATCCAAAATCCACCTGGAAAGTTTTTGAGTTCTACGGATTCCTATTACGGAATACATATTAACTACATTTCACTTTTGCCATACAAAAGTAAATGTCCTATAGTTGTGAGCCCCTTAAACAATCATACATTAATCATAAAACCACAAGGTCCCATTTTTTATGTTCACGTAACAGCTGTGAATGAATCTGAGGTCGTGCAGTTTATGTATTTTCATAATCGATCATTGTTGTAACTTGCTAACATCTCGAACATATCTGCTCAAAAGCGGTATGGGAACAGGCTGAGAGATGGACAGAGAGAGCGAGGCAGGAGGAAGAGAGCGGGCAGGGGGCCTCTCACTGCCTCTGATGAAGACATAAAGGGGAGTGAATGAAGGGGGTGATTTAGTCTGCTATGGGAGATTTTCACTTCTGCATTCTTGTCATGTCCAGATGTTCTCTTCTAAACACACACACATACACACATCACTACACCAAACAGTGTCCACATGCACTCAGTCTATACAAACAGAGTAAACTGCATCAGCAGAGTGACTACTGCATCAATACTATTGGTCCAAAGATGGATTTTTCCAAGAGAGCAGGACCAGTGATTGATATAATGCCTATATATACATAATGCAATTTAAACATTGCAAATGATGTGGACACAAAATGCTGATTTACTAATAACTAAAAAGTTGTTTTTATATTATTATTATTATTATTTATAATTTTGATTTATCAAAGAAGGATGCATTAGATTGATGCATAAAAGGTATTGTACATTGTTTCTTTTAATCAAATTGTAATATTATTTAATTTTAGATCGAATAAATGCAACCTTGGTAAGAATAAGAGACTTCTTTCAAAAACATAAAAAAATTACAAATTAATAAAAAATAAAAAAACTTTTGGTGAGCAGAACCAGCTATAAAGCTATATAGCTCTTTATTATCCATTGAAAAGACTGTCAACAGATTTTGAAAATGACAAGTGAGATATCATTAATTAATGCTATTCTTTTATAATGCAGTTCTCTTACAGTCAAGTTTATATATAGCACATCAGAAGTGAGTGTTACTCTTAAACAGGAAGCACAGTGGTGGACCTGTCAGGCAAAACAACCTCCCTCATCTCCACAGAGAGCGTCGCTTTTCGGACTAGGCCACGACAGCGGCGGGCCGCTCGGCGCACGCTGATGAGCGAGGGGAATCGTGTGCTGATTACTGGCAGCTTGCCTCTCTGACTTGGCAGCTAGTGGTCACTGGGGGAGGAGGACATGATAGAGGCAGGATTTAGCCTCCGCTACACACACAGGGTAATGAGAGCCAGCCAGCGTGGATTTATGTGCATTAGGAGGCACTGGGCTACCCGGCCTGTGATACATTTATTTGGCTTTATTAGCCTTGTGGCATATACGTATTGGAGGTAATTTGGTTAAAGCTGTTAGGTCCATTATGCAGCGAGCATCGTCTGAGAAGGGAGAGGGCTGTTATTAGTGGTTATCAGATGAGAATTATGAATGATAACAGAAGCCCATCTCTAATTTGTGTGGCTAAGGTCTCCATTTAAATTATGCATACAGTGCAGAGCCGATAAACAGCGGGGCATCTGTGCAGAGACTTGGCCGCTCCTGTGGCCAGGAAAATACTCCTGTCCCCACTTTAAAATAAACACACACGCACTTACAAACGCACACAAATACCCACAGAAAATCAATCCTGAACTGTGTTTGCCCTTTAGTCTATAACAGCTCTATGTGTGTTCCTGCTGGCAGCAGCCCGGGCTGTGTCTGCATCCAGCGCAGTGCGGCCCGCTGGTCAGATCTGTGTGCGGGATGCTGGGGTCACTCCATTCTGAAGGTCAGCTGGGACATGGATCAGTTTATTGACCGCCAGCTGAATGCAGAGCTCACCCCGGCGGACTGCTCTTACAGTTTTACTCTCTCTTCCTGTGACACGCTCACCTCCGCTGAGGCCTGTGCACGCTCAGTGTCAGAGAGTAAACCTCTTTTGTTCATTTCTGTGTAAAAGATAAATAAATAAAGTACAAGGGCGTGTAAGAGTGTTACACAGTCCTTTAGTCTGCAGGGCAAGAGGGGTCACCTGAGAATTCTGCTCTCTGCTGTTAACAGGCCTCGCACAGCACTGTCTGGTCAAGCAGAAACAGGCGCCTGTGTCTGGTCACAGCAAAACATGACGATAAAACAGGAGAGAAAGAGAGGAAAAGGTTGCAGCACATGGCCAGAAATTAAATAAAATGTAAAACAAAATGTAGTGTAATATTTACAATTTCTTTAGACATTTTTAGCCCCAAACTTTTGTAAAATATTTTATAATTATGTTAAACTATTGATATAATATTTTATCATGTTGTGAGTCTCCAGTAATTCAAGCGCATGACGCAGTGCCACCACCATATCATCCAACAATCGATAGATATAGATTTTTGTCCTGAATATTAATAGATTCATTCTTTATATTAGTTTATTACTTAATAATATTTATTATTACTATTATTATTAGCATACATAGTTTGGGGGAAATAGTTTACTACTTTACCACACTAACAACATTTCATGCTCAATTTTTTGATTTTTTTTTTAAACAGTAACCCTTCAAAGACATTAAAAAGCCTCTGCACTGCAGCCACACTCATCCACAACACAAATAAACATGGAGCCAGGTACAAATAGTTAAAAAGCAACCAAATGCACGAGAACTGTATTCACAGGGATCTCACCGGTCTCACTATAGTAGAGTAAAACTGTGTTTTTTACATTATGGCTCACCCCGTCCTGCACAAGAACTACTGTACAGTTAAAAATAACTGAAGAGCCAGTAACTCTCTGGCTATTGATACAACCTCAACTCCAGCAGTGAGGTCACACACAGTCTCCTCCCCCACGGCCCGTCCACGCACGCTCCCTCGCACATGCAGCCGACCCGTAACTTATCAAAGGCATTAACAACTTTTCGTTAAAAGGCTATAAAGGCTGGCAGAGGTCAGAGTTCACAGCGTCAGCTCTCCAGAGCAGAACAGCGCGGCTTATGGAATCAGTGCAATGCGTTTAACAGCGCGGAGTTATAAAAATGGAATGTTTAAAAAAAAGAGAGAGGGAGAGAGATAGACAGAGATACCCTCCTACACAAGCCCCTGTGTGTGCCGGAAAGGCAGAGCAGTACAACATTGAACAAAGAGCAGCCAGGCTGGCATGATGTGTGTGTGTACGTGTGCACGCAAAAGAGAGAGAGAGAGGGTAAGAGTTTGCCCGCGGCATGCCGAGATGTCAAAACTGTCTCTCAGTAGCTGCAGAGAGACGCAGACAAAGGCAGAGAGTCAGCCACTGCTGCTATTGATTACTTCTCACTGGAGAGCACTGTGTGAAGAGGGAAGACAATGGAGCAGATCAAACTCACACACTCACCTCTCCACCCCACACAGAGTGCCACCGGCCTCTGCTCTCATGAAAACCACAAAGCCTGCGCTGCGCTCGCCAAAAACTCCGCCACAATTCCGAATTAAAGGAATGGATCAGTCGAAACTAAAAATTACATCATTGTTCGCTCACTCTCGTGTAATTTCAAATTCGTGTGACTGTGGCACACTAAAGAAGCATTTGTGAAGAATGTACCTGCTGCCCTCTTTTATAAGTCAATGAAAGTCAACGGGAACTGGAGCTGTCAAGCTTTTAAAAAGACACAAAAGCATCATAAAAGTGGTTGTGCGACTCTTTCAGTCTAATCTTCTACAAAAGATGTGGGCGATAAACAGAAGTTATTATTCACCAGCTCTTCTCCGTGAGAGTTTGGTGATCTTTTTCATCTGTTCAGCGAATTGGCTCCTGTTTGATAATTTGTGAACAAATCCTCCAAACGGTTTAGGGAACTGAATGAAGCATTTAATTGAAAAGATCTGACTCGAAAGGCAAACCGAACGAATTTTAAGTTGTTTTTCTCTGAAAATGAGAATCGGCTAACTGGCTGACTGATCACAGCGGTTAACTGGATCAGAAGATTTTTAGAATCAGAATCGCATGAGATTTGTTTTCAGCGTTTGCTCTGGATATACACGCTACATACATGCACACGTGAGCATAGAAATAAAATTTAATTGCGGTTATTACATTATTAATGAACCCTACTTATTTAAATTGAATTTAAATAGAATATAATGTTTATATATTTTCATTATAACACTATTCTTTGAAATGTTACTGTTATTACAACTACTTTTATGTTGTAATAACCACCCTTTGTAACTCAACAGCCCCAATCTATTTTTACTTTTCAGAATGTTCTTTAAAAACGAAATTCATACAGGTTTGGAACCACTTAAGAGTGAGTAAATAATGACCGAAATTTTCCTTTTCGGGTGAACTATTCCTTTAAAAACCCGCATTTTACAGCTGCACAGATTAATTTCTCTATATATTCCATGTTCTATACCTAATGAATTACACACATAAAGCTGTCTGGATATTTTAGTATTCAGGATTATAGTTTTGTTGGACACATTGAAGCTATCAGTTGTGGACTGGGCCCCATTAAGGGCACTGATGTGGCTTTTGATGGTCCTTCTGCAGGAGTAATAGCTGTGGAAAACTGCTCTCTCTCCCTTTTTTCACTCTCGCTCTATGCCTCAGTGCCAAAGAGCTCTTGTCCAGGCAAACTGTTAATAAAAGGCACTTTAACAAGACTTCGCACAGCTCAAAAGCAAACATCACAGATACTCTGGCCCCTGTAAGCAGAAAGACTTCACGTTTGCATAACTAAACAGAAACATCTAACAGTGGGTGAACCTGTATCCAAGATAAACATAACTATATCCTTTCATGGCACGGACAGTAAACAACAGAAATGGGTTATATAAACACAATTATGAAGAGAAAAAAGATGCAGCCTCTTTGTCTCTGCACTTTTTTTTAATTCAAGCCAATTATAACCCCATAAATGGAGGTGCACCAGGGGTGTGAGGGGGCAGTTTTGGCTGCTGTGTTCAGGATGGAGGAAAAGGAAGGGTGCGCAGGTGCTGATGTGAATCTGGAGGGCATGTCCATTCATCAAACGGCCCAATCTTACGGCCCCCGCACACAAACAAAATATGCCACGGTAAACATAATCCATACATCAAACTCCAACACCAGCGACCCCATTACCTTGTTCTCTCTCTATTGATGTGAACAGAAGCAGTTGAAGGGATGGGCGGTTTAAAGATCACTTACTTCCCCTGTGTTGCTTCGGTTTACAAGTACCCTCTGCTTTGTTTAAAAATAATATTAACACAAAAAAAAACACTGCAGCTCCTTTACTTCGAAACAATTTGATTGAGGACAATTTGAAGCTAATAATAGATTTTTTGTCATCTTTTTGGCTGGCTGTTGTCAACAAATAAGAAGCTTATAGGGCTTTCCACATAAAAAAAGCTCTTGAAAATTAAGAAATGATGACAGCCATAAATATTATTATTGTTAATTGTACAGTCAGAATAATAATTTCACTATATTATATTGTCTTTTATATTTTAAATTTCAAAATATATACAATCTTTTTTGGTAATTATTATTATGTCATTTTGACATATAGTAGTATATTTATTTATTTTTAATGACATTTTTTTTAAATTAGGGAAAAAAAACAATTACTTTACTTTACAAAAACATTATGCAGCTCTATAATAAAACACATAAAAATGCATAGCACAATTCAAAAATCAATATTTAATCCATTTTTAATTACACTGAACTATTTCAGTAATGGATTAAAAAAATTAAATGCAAAAATAAAATAAAAATATGTCTATTAGTAATCAATACTAATCTTGCATGATGTTGGGTTTATTTTTTCCAAAGAGCTTGTTGCAATGCGTTATAAGACATCAAAAAACACAAAACCATAAAATTCAACCAAATTGAGATAAAATGCATCAATAGTTTGCCTACAACACCTTAAAACGTCACTCACAGGGTTTTAAAGTCAGCAAGTGAAGTGTGAAGGGAAATTGACAGTTGAAAAGAGGAGGAAGTAGAGGAGTTTATTTTTCAGTTGATGTAGTGGAATTTTGTATTTGAAAGTTCCTGTTTGTGTAGGGAGTGTAATGCTTATATAAAAAAAACATTATGAGATGCATGTTTTTGCAGTTTCTTGGACATTGTGTGTCTCCGTGCATAGCGTATCCGGAAAAGGCCTGTTGTCCAAAGTTGCGAGAAATAGTATCGAGTTTGCTCTGTGCTATTTAATACACACATAGCCAGATCACATCTATCCTTAGAAATCCAAGCCAGCTACGGTGACGGTGGGCAGGGTGTAATGAATTCCATGTTGTCTATGTGGAGCCTGTCCTCCTATACATACTGCTCTGGTCTCTCTATGTCCAGCCAGCCTGTCAGTCTGGCCCAGGCCGAGCCGTATCTGGCCTGTGGTTACATCTGGAGTTCAGATCTCTGAACCCAGTCGGGTTACATGTACCACAGTCCGTTCTTCCACACACATACATGAGCGGGAACATGAACACTCTCTGAAATGCCAGCCGTCTCATGTAGCACACACACCGTGACCTGTGTATCTGCCACCAAAACAAAGCACTGCGTGCTGAACATGTACATACATATACTTCTTAGCTTAAAGAGACAGTTAACAACAAAAAAACTGTCATTATTTACGCACCTGTAAATGTCGTTCCAAATTGTATGATTTTTTTTCTTCTGTGGAACACAAAAGAAAATATTTTAAAGAAAGTGTTTTTTTTTGTTTGTTTGTTTTTTTGTTCATACAATTAAAGTCAACATGGTCTATTGTTGTTTTGGACCCCATTTAGTTTCATTATATGGACAAAAACAGCTGGAATATTTTTCAAAATGTCGTCTTTTGTGTTTTTCGTTTTTCAGTTATTAGCAGTTTTGGAATGACATGCGGGTGAGTAAATGATGATACCGTTTCCTTTTGGAGTGTATTATTGCTTTTAAAAGCACACACTGGTATTCAGGAAGGTGCATAACACACACACACACACACACACACACAACATTTGACCGAAGACTCACATTTGCTGGTCTGTCCCCATGAATTCAGGGAAGAGCTGGAGATATACACAGCCAGTTCCCTAAAGAGTACTTGGAGAAAACTTCTAGACTGACTATTCAGGTCAGCCACACACACTCACTCACATACAAATAAATGTGACTGCCCTCCGGCAAACACATATTTGAGGGGAAATAAAACTCATCGGGAAATCATTCCACTTAAACTTGTGTTTGTTAATAAAAATGCATAAACATAACTATGATAGCGTTGTAAACATTTGGTCAAATACTGAATACTAAGAAGAGAAAAGCAGAATCTACATATTCACTCAAATAAAGCTTTATAAAAGAAAAATATGGACACGTTTTTGGTCTGGAAAAATCTAAATGACAGCCTCGTTTATCATTCAAATTATGAAGTTTTAAAAAAGCATAAAGTCAGATCACACCCGGTGATTGACAGTTGGTAGACCAGTAGACCACTGTTTCAGCTGTGCTAATCTATGAGGCAGGTGTGTGTGTGTTTGTGTGTGTGTGTCATGGCTGATTAACTGCAGAGCAGACCAGTACTGACCTCTGTTCCCTGTGTCCAAGCTCACCTTTGATACAAAACCTAGCATGAGATGGGGAAGTGGGCCGTGCCTCAGATAAGAGGGATTGCTTTTATGATACATTTCTCCAGAAGGAAGGAGTCTACCCTCGCCCTCACAAGACCATTCTAGTGTAAAATATTAAAAACTCTTGTATATACTGTATGTATCAGACTGAATAAATAAACGCTTGCCCCAATGGTTAGATTTGATGCAGGAAAATTGAAATTCAACACAAACAAACAAATCAAAAAGGACTGAAACAAATCAAGATCTTTTCTATCAAATCAACAGCAGGAAACTAAATGTCCAGAAGTTTCGTGTTTGTGACTATTTGAATCATTTTAATCACATTTATGATTACACAGACTTCAGCAATATAGAAATTGGACAACACCAATAAGACTTATAAATAATTATATTTATAATTATATATTAGTTAATTATAATTTACCAACAATTATTTTCATGGTATTGCCAATAACAATATTACAAATCTATACTAATTCCAAAACCTTAAGTAAATTAAATGAATTAATGCACATTACGAAAAAATTTATATATATGTGTGTATATATATATATATATATATATATAATTAATAGCGTTGATATGTAATTTAATATTTTACGTAAAAATTTAATTTATTCCTGACATTACTCCAGTTGTTTTACAGCTGCTTAATATTTTTGTGGTATAGAAATAACAGCATTTATTTCGCATAGAAATTTTTGTTACATTATAAATGTCACTATTTATCAATCTAACGCGTCCTTTACAAATAAAAGCATTAATATCCCCCTAAAAATCCCAATAATTTCCATATTTTATCATTTTCAAAGGCCTGCATTTCCCTGATATGTCCAGGTTTTAATGACTGTGGAACCCTGTAGACCCAGGTCTAAATCAAACAATCTTTCCAAGTTTCACATCACTCCAGGGCTGAATTATGAAGTCCCAACTGATGAATCACTGTTGCTGGGTCAGTGCCGGCCCAGGGTTCACTGACCATCCCTCAGAGAAGAGGGAGAAATCGATGGTGTCCTCTGTTGGCCGAGGGTAAGTGGGTCATACATCAGGGGTCCTGGGTTCAGCGAGCTGCTTAGCAAGTGGCGATCAGACAGGCAGTCACAGCACAGCTGGGCGGACAGTGACAGACTCCACCAAGGAAATGCCCTTGCTTTGGCTCACTCGATACGTGACCCTGTCCAGCAAAGCACACACAAAAGTCCTTCACGTCCCGTTTAATGCCTGTTATAGCCTAAGCTCTGCTTAAATGGACTAAATGTTAACAAAATGACCCCTTAAACACATTGATTTCCTCAAAGCGTGTTTTTCCTCAACTTAATAGTGCTTATTTTGTGTTGAATTGAACTCCTTCTTTACTTTAAAGCACCAATGCGGACACGCAGGTCACGAGCGTTATCAGCATTGCGCTTTCATTTTCTTCTGGTGTTTTGTTTTTGTTCTCAAAAGTCCTCCAAGCTAAAGAAGATGACGGAGCCCAGGCTACAAGGCCAGCTAACCGGTCTAAACTGGTTCTGACATTGGAGGGGGTGCAGCTGGTGGAGAGAAAAGTAGCGTTGTTTTTGCCTTTAGTGAAAAAGAACCTGGAAGCATTTGAGGCATCGGCTGCAGGTACAGTGTAAGAGAGAGAGAGAGAAATCAAGTAAGAGAGGCAGAAAAGCAGACTGAAAATGAGAGGTAGGAAAAAAGACAAGCAGACAACATGACTGACGAGAGAGAGAGAGAGAGGAGGGTGAGCAGAGTTGTAAAGGCTAGAGTGAGTGCAGGCTATGACACTGTCTCATCAAACAGCTGGACCTCAGCCAAGTTCATCTGTTAATGGACAACCAACATAGGGCCCCAGCACTCCCCCTTCAACCAGCACCTCCCTCACCCCCTCTAACCCTCGCCGCTCACTCTTTCTCCGAAAAAGAAACAGACGTAGATCATTCTAAAGCCTTTCCTTTTTTGTTGGAAATAAACAAAGTACTTCAGGTTCAGGGCTCACCCTGGGACTCTGACAAAGCAATCTATCATCCTGTCTGGCTCAGCCAGTTTGACCACACTGAGCCCAAGGAGGCTAATGGACCCACTGGACAATTTTGTCTTTGTGTGGATGCCCCCTCCGCTCTGCCACCCCCGTGCCAATGCCCCCTCACAGGCACAGATGTGCTTGACCAGGCCCTCTGCAACCTGGATCCATTCCTCCCTCGGTTTTATCACATACACTGGGGTCCAAAAAGTGAACATGCTTCTATTTGCATTTTTATTATGTAATAAAATATGTTTGATTGCAAATGATACTGTCAGCAGAATATTTGAGGGAAAATTAGAATTAAAAAAAGCAAGAATTTCAGAATTTTCAGTTTTGGCATGAACTGACATGCTTATGTTTGTACATGAGATTAAATGAATCGCATGATTAATAAAACAAATCTGCTTATTTAGTAGTGCAGAAGTTTCACAGTTCTTCATCGTTCTAAAACATAACTTTAGTTTTTTAAAATACAAAAACATTATTTACTCCCAGGTTTAAATTAGATTTTGTATAGTAGATTTTCAGCGTGGACACGGTCTAACTTTAATTTCGAAATTAGACGAAAAGAGGAATTAGGGACCAAAATGAGAGTTGTGTGAGAGATAAAGAAGGGAGAGAAGAGATAAAAAGAACGGTTAGCATTAGCCTCAGACGTGTCGAGACACATACGGCTTCTGGATTTTCCCTGGAATGACATGCAAGGGAGAGAATGAAACTCAAGAGAGAGAAAAGTATAAAAGAAAAAGGGAGGGAGAGAAAGCGCACCAGAAAGGAGGGGGAAAGAAGTGGACTTAAGAGTATTTTAGTCCTTGCTTGCGGGGATTTTCAAACAGAGGGTGATTTTACTGCAGTTTTTGTCTTGCAATCAAAGACAGAATTATATATTCTTTCCATACCTTTCCTCAGTTAGGTATTATATTTATCATATTGTCCATTTTTCTTCTTAGCTGATAAATAATGTCATCCATACTAGCATAAACATTGAAACGTTCATACATTCATTATTTATATTAAACGTAAAACAAAGAACCAAAAAATGTGGCAATATATTTAATTATTTTCTAAATGACAAAATTTATATCTTTAACTACATTATTTTATGAACAACCAGTCAGAGACTACAGTGACTTACTGTATGTCTCATGAGCCACAGGATGGTTCATGGAATTGGACATGCTGAAATAAATGACTTGCAGATCAGTAAACAAGTCAAATTAAATTAGAAACTGCTGCAACTGACATATAAAAAAATTGTGATTCACTAAAATAAGAACTGACTCATATATGTCATTTTCTTTTCGTATCAGACGTCACTGGTTGCGCAGTGTGTTTTTGATTCACTAAAAAAACTGGCACATAGGAGTCATAGGCTTGGAAATTGGACTCCGTTGTTCGCACTGTATTTTTTGCACTGAATAGCAATGCAGAAAGCATCTTTTTACAAAGAAAAAACGTATTTATTCCCAGCACTTCGTCTGCATCAAAAAAAGAATATGCATGTTAGAACAGATTCGAACCTCAAGTACTCTTGGTTCCCAACTATAGTAAACACACAGTCCTCTTCCTTTAAAGCAGAGACTATGTCACCTAATTAATATTTATTATCCAGCCTGATAAAGTTTATAATATGTCTCCTCCCACTTTTCAAATCGCTTCATTAGTGCTGACAACTGATACAATGATTAAGGCAGACACAACATGAGCAGGTCGTCTATATATCATGTGTGGTCCAAAAACACAGGTAAAGCCCCACTGTGTGTTTATGCATGCATGTGTGTGTGTGTGTGTGTGTGCGTTGTATGAGCTCAGGCAACAGACTAGAGACAGCAGCACCCATCAGGGATAGGTTCCTGTTCAGAGCACAAACAGACACGGTTCACAACCCCCACTGTGAAACAAACAGTCCAGAGCCTCTGCCAGGATCTCATCTCACACTTACGCACACACGAGCGAATGCATGTGGCACACAACAGATCACACAAGCTGACTGCAAGCGGTCCAGAGCAAGACGTCTCAATCAAACAACAAACATAATTCCCAAAGGATGACAATGCACTCACTGCCGTACAGGTGCAAAGACATGGTGACAAATAGAGAAAAGAGCTTAAAGCTGAATTGAAGATGGAATTAGACACAGATGGCCGAAGAGAAGACCTCAGGATGGAGAGATTGGTAAAGTATTTACTGCTAATCAAGGAGAAAAGAGAACTAATCAACCCGTATTACAGAGATCAGACATGCCGAGTCAAACGGACAGCCAGCACTCTTCCCCCTAAACGTGCACAGCCGTTTCGTTCTTTCTTTACCCATTTTGAGACGATAAATTATCCATTAGATTTCATCATATCTTACTAAGGCAATTACATCAAGAAAATGATAGCGCGTGTGGAATCAATTATGCATGCCCTTGGCCGGAGACCAGAGGCTGGGAAGTCGGAAAGGGCAGATCCACTCCGCACATGCACACAAACACACACACAGGCATGCATGCAAAGAAACCCATACTACACCACGCTACACACACACACAAATAAAAAAGGACCCTGGATCTCACAGATGTGCCCCATCAGTTCATCTTACTGCCTAAAAAGTTCATGCACTTAATAATTTATTTGTGTTCTGGATACGGTTTCCCAGCTGAATATTAACAACTTTGAAGCGTGCTCACAGCCAGGGTAGGGCTAAAGGAGTCCGGAGGAAACAGTGCCTGCCGAGTCCCACCGGCCCGAGTCTATTCTCCTCCCCCTCCAACCCTATCCTCCCCTCCTCTCCTGAAACCGGCGCGTCCGTCCGAGGAGTGAACTGTGCAGCCGTGCGCAACTTACTTTTTTCCTGCTTAAGAATTCTTTTTCATCGTAATGTAGGTTTCAGCGCTCCCTAAAGCACTTTTGGCGAAAACAGGCATGGAGAGAAAGGGATATAAACAAAAAGCAATATGCAAAATGTGGAGGAAAAAAAAAAACTATTTACCTTTGGGTGGTGTTTATTTCAGTTTATTACTATTATTATTATTATTAAAGAATAATTTTCTTATTTCATTATAAAATTAAAATTTTATTATATAATTACATTTCAATTTATTTAACTTTTCTAATTTCAGTTCTCTATCTTATTGCTCATTATAATATATGCACGGATTTATTTAATTGATATTTTTTGTCCACATACCCACTCTCAGTCTCTTTCTGGTTCAATTACATATGACAGTACCTCTTTTGGGAAATGCATACTGATATGCGTGTGTGTGTGTGTGTCTACGAGTGCATTTCCATATGGGTTCCGACTGTATGAACGCATGTTTGAGATCTGGAACCATTACAGCCACATGTCCGCATGCAGAGACACATGCAACGTGCTGAAAGATTTAATTAATTTCCCTCAGCATGTTAACAGAGAGCCTCACTTAGTAAGACAAATCACTCTCAGAAAATGGCACTAGCATTTGAATCCCAGCAAGAGTATGTGTGTGCGTTTGGGGGGAGGAGGTGTTCGACATCTGCTTCCTTGTTGGAAAGGGGGTTTACGGTGGGTTTGGAGAAGAAAAAAAAAAAATGCACAAATGTCGTCATATGCAGAAGGCAGGATGGTTGTCAGTGTGTGCGTAATTTGAGTGGTTAGACGAGGCTCTCTCTGCTATCTCTGCAGTGTGTTACAGCGGCAGGCTGAGCTGGGTCTGATCAGCAGTGATTAAGTGCGCCGCTGTATGCAAAGTGCATTAATGAGGGTGTGTAGAGTCATCAAGTAAATTAAATATGTCAAATCTTCCGGTGAACTTTCAATCTTCGCATACAAAACGTTGCTTTCATTTACAACCTCCATTTCTCGCTCAAAATCCGGGATGAAAAAAAGCAAAGCTCGGAAGCAATTTATACCTTTGCTTCTTTTCTTCGCTTTTTTTTTTTCCACGGGACCCCCTCCCCTGTGTAACCATGTACACACACACTTACAAACACACGCATGCTTTCTCATACACTGCTCCCTGCAGAAGGTCTGACAGGCCGTGCTGATGTGTTCAGAATGCGTATGGTAATAGGCCAATCAAAAATGCAAAACAATTGGCAATTACTGAGAAGACCTAATGGTCATTAGAATTTACAACTAGGTAATGAACTAAAGTCTGCCCACACCATGCATATTCATAAAGCAATTTAGGCTTTGAAGATTAAAGAAGTGCTTAAAATTCAAATGAGCCTGAGCAAATTATCAGTAAGATTCAGTCAGGAAGTAGCAGTGTGTGTGTGTGTGTGTGTGTGTGTCGCCAGCACATGTTTTTACGAGTAGATGTTGCACATTTTCCTTAAGTTTGTTAACAGGAATAGCCCAGTGTGTGTGTGTGTGTGTGTGTGTGTGTAAGTGTGTATGTAAGCCCCTTGGGCCCTACAGAGGCTAGTGAGGGTCTAGGTGTGAGCTTAGAGACCAATCAGCACAATAATGCCTGCTTAACAAAGCTGGCTCTCAGCTTTACTCGACTCTTTGAAATCTTTATTTGTTTCCATCGTGTTTCATACAGATCAGTTAATTCATAAAGAGGAAACGCTTTTATGCCAATTGCCAGTTTATTGAGTAAATGTTCATTTGAAAAGCAGTTCAATAATTGTGGTAGCAGACATCTGAGGAGGTAGAGCTGTAACAGAGGTAATAAAAAGACTAGCTTTAGTGCAGACATAATCATTTGTTTTCCATTAGTCATGCAAATTACAGTGCTGATATTATATTTACAATAAAAGCAATTCAATTAAATCAAATCAAGGCTATAGCTAAGTAAATACAAATACACCCTATCGAAAGTTTTCAGCACACATAGCATGACAATGTCTTATGAAAGACAAAAAAGAGACGATTTGGTGTCTTTATCAATGAAGCTGAAGGTTGATCATTTTTTGTTAGTTGTATACTGTATGTACTGTACAAAAAATGTGCTCTAAAAAGGCATATCGCTGAAAAAATATATAAAACTCTCTTCAATTGCTCCAGCAAAAGAAGGTTTTGAAGTGAGCAGTCATAGAGCAACACAAAAATAATCCTTTGGAGTCTTTATCAGTGAAATTAAAGGTTGATGTCTGTGTACTCGTTGAACTGTACACAGATCAAATATTAGAGCTCCTGTGGTCACAGGTAGGTTGAGTCTGTGTGGGCTGCAGCTGGGCTTTGGGCGGCTTCATCCCACTCAAATCTAAAAATAAAGCAATTAACTTATTGGCAGGAAGGAGGGGAAAGAGTATGACAGGCTGTCCTGCTCTAGGTGAGGGGTTGTGACCCACGCCGGTCTCCAGCACAGTAAAGAAGAGCTTCAGAGCCCAGTCACCAATTGAACTGACAGAACAGGACATTTCTTAACATTCATATGAAACTATATACAGTATACACAAGTATATGTCCACAGGTCACTGAGATTTTGCCGAATAAGACATGATCCTAGATCAACATTACTGTCCAAAAATCCCAAAACTACCCCTACCCAAAATTTATGCCAAAATCAGTGGGTAAGGATTTACAAGGGCGTAGAAGCACCTAACCTAAAAATTATTCCTCAATTCTGATTGGTTGATTGGAACGTTGTTCCAGGAACATCTTGTACTTGGTGAAATCACGCTCACACACACAAAACTAAAGTGAGCTTATTGTATCACACTAAGAAGAATCATAATAAATTGAATGAACTTAATAAACGTATCTACTAGAATCTATTGTTAAACTAATATATAATTTGATCAATTTAATAGTGTACATACGGGAGAAATAAGCAAAAAATGAATAATCATTGATCTGGGAAAGATCAGAGCTCTCGTCACGCAACGCGTCTGCATACGGTCTCAGCGGCAGAGTCTGAAACCACACACACACAAATACGTGCACACACACATACACAAACACTACAACCCACTAAAACTAGGCAGGCACCCAATACCAACATGAGCAAAGCAGGCAACCACCCAAATCACACACAAACACGGAGAGGGAGATACGGACGGCAGCTCCAGTTGTGGCATGCACGCTCTTGAGGACCTCACATGGGTTAGGGGTGTGGAGTGGCTTCAAGTGAAAGGTTTTGATAGAGATCCACCAGCCTCCAAGAGACAGTCCATCCTGCTTAATACTGTGCTGTTTTTTTTAAGAGAACAGGTTCATGAGTATCTAACATCTGTCTTCACCTGTGTGAGAAATCTGAGGGCACTTCCCTGAGGAAAACTTCATTGCTTGGAGATTGCTCTTTTATAGGTCAGATGGCTTTGAGCTTTAAGTAACAAATTAAGAGAAGTTAAGGTTTTATTCTTTTAAAAACTTATAGGATAAATAAAAATATACCTAAATGAGACAACTTCTCACAAATGAGAAAATTAATGTGTAAAATAGAAATTATAGTTTAGTCTAGATCATTCAGTTACGGAAGAATTTAATAAGAAATATATGAGTTTATTTATTTATTTATTTTTTAAATCATTTGATTGCAAACTTTGGTATATTGGCAAAACTGAGCACAATTTGAAATGTTGAGGAAAAAGAAGTGTTCTGAAACTAAGAGATTTCTAAGGTCTTTTCTTGAGTACATTCGTCAGTGAAAAAGCACAAGATCGTGCTCCTTTGTAGCTCAGTTGACTTTTAAGTTTCCAGTAAAAAATGAAAACATCTGAAACAAGGCTGACCTTTACCCAGATGTTTTGCTTTAAGAGAATTTTCATAAGATTATTTGTTTTGCTTTAGGAAAAAAAAAAAGTATCATAGACACAAATGAGATGAAAGGTTACATATAAACAAGAAAATGAATGTGGATAAATTAAAATCAAATCAAACTTGTCAGTCCAAGAAGAATATAATCATTCAGATCATCTCTGAGTTACAGACTTTTGTATCTTGGCAAATCTTAGCCGTTTTTAGACATAGTTAAGAACTTTTCTAAAACTAGGAGATTACTAAAGAAATTTTCTGAGGAGAAAAACTGAGAAGCATGATATTTCAGAAACAAAAAAATTCATAGATAGGTTTTTTTTTTTTAAAAAAGGAATTTGAGAAAAAAAGCTTCGTCAAAGTCAAAAGATATTTCTCACAAAACTCTTTAAGAACAATTAAAAACAGACACAACTACGAAAATTGTTTATATACCAACAAGAAACATTGCATGTAACTGAAATTAAAACTATATCTCAGATAATTCAGTTTTTGAAAATTTTGATAAGAAATATTTAATAATTGCAATAATTGATGATTGCAGACAATTTCTTCCGAGGTGTTTCTGAAGAGAAAATCTGAGATATCTCAGCATCATTTTTCGAGCAACTGTTTAGATATTATAGCAATTTGTGATTTTTCTTCCCTTCAGGTAGGAAGAACACCCCCTTAAGAGATTAGTAGAGACAGAATGATAGAAGAAGCGACAAAACAGACAGGAAGAGAGAAGAAAGAAAAAACACCAAGAGCTGTAGGTGTCTGTAGAGACTCAAGTCCTGCCATCTGTAACCATTAGAGCCCAGATGAATTGATCGTATTGAGCGACCCGGCTGGCGCGGGGGCATAGCTGGTCAAGGTGACCTCGTAGTGGAGATGTGTCCGCCTGATGATACCAGTAGGGACAGAGCAAAAAGAAAGAAGACAGAAGTGAAAAAATGAACTAGCCTAGCTCTGAAGCAGTGACGAGTCCATCGCATGTGTCTGACAGCGTGTGTGTGTGTTGTTAAAAGGTAAACAGAGTAGTGGAGGACACCCCTCCTGAAGCCCACCCGATGCCTCCAGCCCTGCTCCGTGCCAATTTCTCTTTGGCATTGGCCGCTGAGGGATGTCCTGCAGTACATGTGCCAACTCACACACACACACACACACACACCTCACGGCTGCAGAAAACCACAAACAAATGCACAGGCCTCTCGCAGTCACACACACACGGCCCAGCAATTCTGCACCATTCCTATCTGTGTTTATAAAAGCTGTCTGTAATCCGCCGAGATTTATAAATATGCTTTGTAGTACATAAACATTTTTATGGACACATTCCTCTAAAACATCTGACACAATTTGAGAGCTGCAATACGACAGGACCCAGTGGGTCTGCGCGCGTCCACCCACATGCATAACACACACACACATGTTGGCACAAATAAAACGAGGAGATCAGACCAGAGGGGAGCTTAAATATCAGTAAAACGATCACAAAATCTCTCCGCAGAGGCACAATCACACTTCTCACGGACCTAAAATCGAACTCTACACCTGCACGTACCTGCGAACAACAACAGATACTGAGGGTTTTTGCATAGCTTTTTTGATCACTCGAGGCAGTCCCAGAAAGACGGCGTGATCAGGTGGCATTATGGAGATGAGGACAGACAGAAAGGAGAGAGCTGGGTATTTCTCCTCTTGTGATGGAGGAGGCGATGCCATTGTCTGCAGTAGGGAGGGATGGGGGGGGGAGAGCGTCATTGGGTGCTAAGAGCGTATGAAGGGGTGCGGGGGTGGGAGAACTGAGACGGAGCGGGTGGCACTGTGCCAGGCAGTGCCCGTCTGGCTGCTAAATACCTTTGTTTTCTTGCACGCCGGCTTTGGTGCAAAAAAAAACAGGTAAAAACGATGTGATTTTTAAGGTTTAAAGCCTTCAAATATAGATTTGCCAAATAATGTCTCTCAATTTCAACTGAATACAAATAAATATAGCACAAATAACATAAAAATGGATTCTCGATTTTTTTCCCCGTGCAATATGAAATTCCCAACACAACAAAAAAATGTGTGCTGTAGCCCATTAGATGAGAATGGCGAATGAAAGGAAGCCGTCCACCCCCACAGCACCGAGCCGACTGTATCATGCAAATCAAGCCCGAGGATGCAGAATATCACAATGTTTCTGCGAGGGATGCTGCGAGACACATCTCCACATGCAGCAAAACAGCTCCAAGAGAATTAAACATCATTCTGTGCTATTATTACACCTCTTCTCTCTGGAAAAGCTCTGCACACCCCTCACACACACACATCCGCTAATGCTATTTTTCCAAGATCAGACAGGAGATGGTACACACATATGCAGGGACTAGATACAAACACACATGGGCATACAAAAGCACAGTGTTCTTTGAAAGGGACGACCGGTCTTGTGTATGAAGAAATCCTGCCGGTGGAGGGAAACAAAAAGGTTTGGAAAATTAAATGCGAATGCCTTCCCCCCAGTTCGAATACATATTCATAAAGAGCCGCTTCCAGGGTGCCATCGCCACTCGGGTAAGACATGTCTCTTTGTCGCTTCCTGATAATTCATTTTCCTGATTTCTTGAGAAAAAAAAAAAGACAAGCTAGGTTTGGGTGTCGCCCCATATTAAGCCGTGACAGCAAGCACACACATCTGCACAAATAGAACGATCCTCTGTATACATGCACATTTCCACATAGCGTCCACAACGTCTGTTACATCTGTCAAAAAAACACACACTGCATGGGGCGGTTCGGAAAAATAAAAACAACTGGCTCTCACTGATGCTCCTCACAAGTCCTCTTAAAAAACGATCAGTGTCAGCACACTCGCTCTCTCGCAGCTGAACTCCAGAAAGGCGCTTTGATGATAATTATGATCATGACAGATCGTCAAGCTCCAGATAATATGTGATTTAAAAAAAGGAGGAAGAAAAAAAAACAATAAGGGAAAAAAAGCTTCAATTGCTGGGGTCTTTGTTAAGCCACTCATTTGGGTCACATTTTGGCACAGAAAATTGCAGGCGGCTCACATGCCAGACAATCGCACACAGTGTAATTGATTCAATATTAATTGGATGCCCCTGATTTACATTGACTGCTACAGCCATATGCATAGCAGAGAGGGAGAGAGTGACAAAATGGGCGAGCGAGCGAGCGGGAGAGTTAGAGGCATTAAAAACCCACCCAGCAAAGGCCATTTAAAAAACAATTATCTGTATTGAGGTCCGTTCTGCATGGCGGCAGTGTTAGTCCGATCTAATCTGCCGATTTATTGGAGAGCAGTCATAATTTCTGAAGGGCTGCCATAGCGAAAGACAGAGTCTTGAAAAGCGCTTGATAAAAAAAAAAAAGTTCTGAGCTCCAAATGGCCCCATAATCGCAAGCCAAAGCGAATTCAATCTGTTCCATCGACATGTTTTTGGACAAGGCGTTGCGAAACAGAAGATCATAGGATGTTACTCTGCATAATTTTTACATTTCATCAGACGTCTTATATTGTGCACCAAAGGACATGATGCCGATTACATCAACAGAGCGGATTCAAAGCTCTGGGAAGAGCATTAATTCAACAAGACACTTTTGTGTCAACCTGTCTATTTTTTTTTACCACTTTCAAGAAATGGATTCAAAATCTCATTTAGGGATTAAAAATTAAATAAATACATTGTGACTGTATCAAATCACTGCATGGTCTCAGCTCTCTAGCAAGGCCTCCTCACCAGGATGCACTGTGCTATTTGGGGTAATACACAGTCACACACACGTGTGCATTGCTCACACAGCAAATCCATTCCTCTGTGACAGGTACTGCCTTTTCTCAGACTGAGCAGCTCTATATGGAAATGAAGTTGTTACATCACACATACCAATCTCCTTATTTGGTTTTCTGAACCATAGTCTAATGATCCATCTTAAAAATAATAATAATAATAATAATAATTAATATATTAAATATAAATACGACAAAAGAAAGAATAAACTAATACATTTAAAATAATATAAACAATTTATAAATAGAAAGACTGTAGAAAACCAAATAAAAATCAAACATATAATAACTGTATATAATGATAAAAATGTAATAAAGAAATATTTCAAGCTTTCAAGCAACCTTCCTTCAATCTTGCAGTTTTGTGATGTTCTAAAGCAACTCTAACCCGCACACACTCAAATTATTCTGGTTTATACATTCATGGTAAGCTGCAGTCACAACTAACCTTGAATATGTTATGTCTGAAATCGTCTATAATATGGCTAATTAATATCTCTTCCCTGTCTGACCTGCCATGGCAGCAGATTCAGTAACATGCTGAGAAGCTGTTATGGACCTTCCCACAAAATTGTTTAAAAAAAAATAATAATAACAAGCACACATAATACCAGTGACCCAACGCTATCAGCTGAACCCTGATACATTATGATGTAAATGAGTTTAATAACCCAGTTTAGCGGCTGACAGAAACAAGAGACGTGCGCGATAGCCGGCTCGCATAAAGGTTGTATAATTTGTGCTGAAACTGCATCAACATGCTTAAAACAAAGAGGGCAAGCAGACACAAATGACCCCATTCGGCCTCCATATCTGATCAAATTTAAATGTGCTATAGCACAAAACTGTGCTCCACGGCAGATTATTATAAACATTTCTATGCACACAAACTAGAAGGCTTCTCAAACTATGCAAGTGGGAACTGTTGGAAAACAACTTGATACTTGAACTCAGCAGACGATAATTAGCCCAGAGCAAAGGGTCAAGTCCAAATGACTGTTGATGGGGCTAACCGGACCCAGACGCTTCCTGGAACCTGATCTTTGAGGCAGACCAGAGAACGGCCAAACGTAAAGCCAGGCCAGAAAACCAGACTGGAAAGTCTCACTCTCACATTTTCTATTTTCTGCCCCACCAGCACAAAACACTCATGGACACATAATAACACGCCGACAACTTAAAGCAGTTCAATTCACTTAACGCTCAGCTTAAGCAAGATTAGACTTACGCTGCTCTAAGATTCCAGGGTTGCCTTTATTTGAAGTTGTTTACAGTGGAAATTAGGGACTATCTTTTTTATGACTGTTTTTTCCGTGGTCTATATAGTGCATAAAGCCAACCGCTAATTAAAACGCACATCCACAAAAATAAAACAAATAATTAGCGTTGTGTTATTGTTTCCTGACAAACCAAAATACCCGAACGGCCTTCCATTTCCTTTCCTTTTTTGACAGAAAGTGAAAATGTGCAGGCGTGCATTTATACGGATAAGATGTGGCTGTGCGAGAACCCACAACGAAATCAAGATACATCTGTCGAGACCACATGAGAGAGGCTGTGCAGCACAGAGAGGCATTTCCCATGAGCCTATGGACACACACCGAGGGGGATGGCCTCTCCTGTCACAGCAAGGACTCCTCAGACCGCCCCTCCAGTACCAAAATCTCCCCCTTTCTATCCTTTTTTTTCCCTCCTCCCAGTAGGGATGAACAGTCCGCCGTGCCATAAAGAACACCCCCTTTGCACTCTACGTTAACAAATCTGCAACTTTTAAGTCACAGTCTGCCACTATGGGCCTCATTTGATTACCATGGAGAGTGAACGACAAGTTACCAGAGAAAAAGGATTTGAAACACAAAGTGCAAATGTGCTAAACCGAAGCATGCAGGCGATGGTGGGAATGTGTGATCTACGGTTCGAATCTGAGCTTAATTATCCAAATCCCACAGAGTCCGTCTGAAGGAGATCATTGATTCCAAGCAGCGATGATCTTGAGATAATAAAAGTTTAGGTTTTTTTTTCTTTATCTTTGTACTCTATGAAGTAATGCCGGTTCCTCTTTTGGTCTTCGTAATGGCTTCTCACTCTGAGGTTTGATTGAATATACCCCCTTCCCCTTCCTGCCCCACAGCTTTTAAATATTCACCACTTTGATACGTCTCCAGAGCTGCGAACGAGACGCCCCACCGAGAAAGGACATGTGTCCACGATATGTGGCCCACACAACAACTCGGCTCCACTGCGAATGTTCCTCACACAGATACAAACACAGCCCTTCTATATTTAAAAGACAAATCACATGGGATGAGGTTACCTGTAATGTTTTCCTGTTTGGGACAGATTCCTCGTGAACACGTCGATAAGCAGTCTTCGTCCTCCGGCGTGACCTGGACGCCCACCTCCACGGGGTTGGAGGCTCTCCTCAGCTCACAGTGCGAGGGCGAGGGGGGCTTATCCACTGCTTTGTCCATGCACAAAGTGCCATTGCACTGCTTCCTTTTGTGCTCAATGAAAATAAGGATGTCTCCCAAAGGGAAGTTCATCTGACACTGGCCACAGGTGAGCAGGTCCTGGTCTCCCTCCGGAGCTACCTGTACCAGCCCGCGCTGTTCCTGCCTCTCCTCCGAGACCACGGCTGACAGGGGCTCGGCTGCACGCAGGAAGAATCCATATGCGACACAGAGGGAACGAAAAGCAGAGGGAATATTAGAGACTGGGTGCTGTAATGAACGCAGTCAAGACGAGGGAGAACATAACAGGATAGAAAAAGAACAAGGATGTACATGTTATGTCAACCCACCAATTTCACTTAGTTTATCATTTCAGAGCCATCTTTTAAATTTTAAATACCGTACAAGTTCTGAAAAAAATAATAATAAACACAAAAAATCAATTAGTCACTGTCAGCTTAACTTCAGTGAGCAAGGATAAAACATATAATATTCAGCAAAGGCTTGACATTTTATTAACATATGATTTTTTATGATATAACAATTTTTTTTATATTTGCTTTGGTGCATTAACATCTGTGTCTAAAGCTACAGTAAATTCATCTCAGTCTTTGTTTCACTCAACCATATACACATCTGGATTATGAAATGACTGCATGGACAACACGTGTAGATATCTAGAAAAGCTAACACAAGTCACAGCTGCAACAATACAGGCTTCACACAGTAAAGGCTATTAGCTTTTCCCCCCTTACGATAAAGTTAGCTGTAAGGTTCACACACACACACACGCAGGTATTTTTATAATGGTTGTTTAGTGAAATTTTGTGCAGAGGTTACACTAGCTTCCTGATGGTTAAGAATCTTGACCTTCTTTACAAGCTGCCAATTTCATGCTTTAATGAACCTAAAACCACAGAGAATCAAAAAATAGATTTTAATTTTAGTTGGTGATGATTGGTACAGATTTTGATAAAAAGGTGTTAGGATCATGTGCAGGGCGGTTAAATTTACTTCAGCCCAGTCTGGGGCAGATATTGTGGGGCAGATGTGGAGTATCTCCCAGGCGTGCTTACGAGGAAAATATTTTTACACATTTGCACATGAAGGACAATAACGAAGTATGATAAATTTGCATTCTATACGTCGTAATGCTTTTCGCTATTACGTGGTTTTGATTTGTTTTGTATTTTTTAAGATTAAACGCTCGCCGTTCAAATCAATTAAAGAAAGCCTACTCGATTTAAAGTGAACTCAAAGTATTTTAGAACTGATTCCTAGATACAGAGGGACTCATAGTGATATTGATTCGTAATGAATTCGTAATGATAACAGCTGTAAAACATCCAGTTAGGTGTGATCGTAATAAAACACAGAGATAATCGATATATGCAAAACTTCAGTCATGATTTAATAATAACGAGCGAGAACTTCTAAAGTTAGTCACATATATTTTAGCTGCAATCAAATATTTAACATTCAAATAACCGCTTATAATCAACACTTCAATTAGCAATAACAATTATATCATGTACTTATTTTACAATCGCAGCTGCAATCTAAGATAACCCGCATATATGCATATTTTTTGCAATTGTACTTTACACGACTGAACATTGCATATATAAAGAAATTCTAAAAAAAAAAACATACGTTGCAAAAGAATATCCGACAATGTAACAAATTAAGATTGCTGAGAAAACTGTGGAAAGCTTCATCACATTGAGTTTTTAACAATTGCTTTAAATTCCACTACAATCAGCGCTGGCAAAAACTATATTAAATGTCAGACTGTTTTTTGAGAATATTTTTAAAGGATTAAAAAAAATAGTGGAAGTATTTAAAAACAAAAACAGCTACATTTAAAAAATGCTGGTAATAAAGCTCTCAGAAAAATATCTGTGTGCAATCTTAACGTGAGCATTTAAAGCTGGATTTCAGTAGCTTAAAGTAATTTTTAAAAGTTTGTGATTAGCAGCTTCTTCGTTAGAATGTCTCTTTCATTTAAAAAAAAAAAACAGTTTTCTGTGTAATTCTGTATTAGATGACAAAGTCTATCGAAATAAGCTAGATTTGCTCTATTATAGCCTGAACATCCTTTGTTAGCTTACTTGGTCTATTACAAACTACAAGGTATAAAAAGTCTACATTTCGAGCCAGGTCGGGACGGGGTGAAAAAAAACAGTTACGAGTTCATATACAATACGTTTCGCTCTTGCTAACATATGGTCAAATATAGATAAAGATAGCGGTGAAACTGATCGGGTTCGAGTCTAGTTTATGATCATCGTCTGCCCCCTAGCGGTGAATTTCTGACACGAACAGCAGCGAACACACGGAGCAGCCCGCGCTGAGATCCCACACAGCCTGTGTGTGGAAACCCAGTAATGTTACACGATACTTTACAATGTTACAACAACTCGGGATTTGTGTCAAACATGTTTATCTAATAAAATGCGGACTGGTGCCTTTGCAGCTTTACCGCTGAGATATCAAAGGGTAAAAATCTTAAGACAGGATGACAGGAGCTGAAATGTTTTCGTTTCGTCGTGCTCCTGACAACATTTCAGGTCCATAAAATACGAAGCAGACTTTATTTACAGAATGCAACCTACCGCGGTCCTTCAAGGCATGTTTAGAGTAAAACTAATAAGAATAAGAATAACTGGAATGATAATTCGAAGAACCGTAGTAGGCTGCGAACGTGTGCATACAAAAAGAGCTAAACTGGCTGGTTCTCTTAATGCACTTGCATCTAAATAGTTGCATTACACTTGGGTTTCGTCTTACCTTTGTCACCGACATTTAAGACAAAAATCAGGCCTAAGTGAAATCGAATTATCCTTGTATAAATGCACACGAAACGGCAAAGAGCGTAGCGTAAAATCATCTCCTACTGCTTTCAAGCGAAAGCCCATATGAGCAGATCAGAATCGCGTTTGGCTTCAAATATAGGAAAAGCTTAAGTTTAAAATACGGAGAGATTTTATATGCAGATGTCTTGCTCTGGCAATGTTAGTCTCACACGGGCGACTATCGTACTCTATTTGCTGGCAGTGGGTAGTACGCGCACGCGGCGCTTGTAAACAGTCGGACACGAGATTTTTCCCAATCAAAATTCACTTCCACTCTTTGAAAATCTTCCAAAAATAGTGCGAGAGGGGGGAAATCCTGCCCAGAATCACAGACAGACAGCGTTACGGGACATTCCACGAGATGTGAGCGCAAATAAGCGAGCGAAAGCACGCGTGCATATACCCACCACAGTCCGGTATATGTGAGCGCTTGCTCTTAAGCGGTCAAAGCGACTGGGGCACGAGAGCCAAGACATATGCGCCTAAACACCGAGTCGGCACGAACTTCTCCAAGTACAGCGATGGAAAGCAAACTTTTGTGGCATTTCGGCGGACGAGGGTGCGCGTAAAGGCATTTCAGAGATGGGAACGCTCTCTTCACTAAAGTCCACTTGATCTGCGCTGTCCAGTGTCCAGTGTGTCTTCACTGAGAATCACGCTCCTCTCCAGCAACTCAACGCTACAGAACGGAGCCAAAAACAGGTAAAGCGAACGGGCACAACATATATTTGTCTTTACTTACGCGAAAAATCCCGTTTGCTTAAGTGCTGGGGTTTGCCTTGCTTGCGGCGAGACATGGTGGTTGGTGGTGGCTTTCAGCTCGGTTCACATCGGGAGAGCCGGGTTAGAAGGGAGACTCCAGAGAAAATATCTTCATCAATGCCTTTGACATCCAAAATAAATTAGAAATAATACAAAGATGGCGCAGGGAAGATGGATTGTGGGATAGCCGTCATGGCTTTTTTGAAAAGAGAGAGAGAGAGATGAAAAAATGGCAAAAGCCCCCCTGAGCTGCAAGTTCAAGTGCGGACGTGACGTCCCTGCGAACTTGAACGTCAGGAGATGGATGGACACAGACATACAGAACATGGGCAGGGCAAAGCCGTGGAGTGGGAGGAGGGAGTGGAAATAACAAAACCAATGGACACTCATTAGGGGCTGGACATGAAAAATAGACCCGAAGAAGCCAATGGACAGAAAGATCAGGGGGCCGGACAAGAGGCGAGAGAGAGAGAGAGCGAGAGACAGGCACACACAGAAAGAGAGAGAGAGGGGGAGATATGTTTAATGAAAGCAATGTGCGCTGCGGCGAGTATGTGTGTGCGCGCGCGCTCGCGCTGGGGGTGGACGCAGGAAAACAGAGCACGAAAAGCCAATGGACAGGAGATTCAAGGGGGCCGGACATGCTATATATACAAAGAGAGGGGGAGAGGAACCTCGCATATAAGGTTTCGTAGTGGACACTGATGGTGCTTCAAACACAGTCACTCAACTCCTGGTCAAACAGTCAGTCAGAGGTAGCGCGCGAGCTGCTTCTCGGCGAGACACGCGATCGGGTTGCGCGAACAGGACAGACAGGTTCCGAGCCGGGGCATGTGGGTTCAACCGCCGCGTGCGCTGCCACATTCCTCCAGAACAGACAGAAACTTAAGGGACATGACATAGAGAGCGGCATAGGACACTCGCTCGCGATGTAGGTGGGACTTAAATACTACAAGAGTGTAATTGTAAAAATATAACAACACACTGACGAATAGATTGTGGGAGCAGCCCACTAGAAAGAAAGGGGACGGGGTAATAACTTTCAGATGTGTTCAGATTATAGAGAATGGCGACTGGGGGGAGGAGGGGGGTGTCAGTGCACCGCCGCCGCGTGGATTTAGAAATATAAAGATGCTGTAAACAGCGCCGATGCATTCGAAATTAAAGAGACATGAAGCGTATAACTGAACGCGATGACAAGCTAGTTCAATCCACGAGGTGGGAGGAAGAGAGAGACACCCCTGCGAACTAGCAGAAGTACGACTAGACTATAGCGACTGCTCCAGAGACTCAAAGCAGAGGCTGCGTGAACAAGTGACAGTCTGCGGGGAAAAGGCACAATTCAATAGGGAACCGATCGGGATTGAAGTCGAATGCTGGAGATAATACGTGACCCGCGAGCAAGCGAGTGAGCGAGTGAGTGAAACTGCTTTGCAGGCTTATACGCTGACATCTTTGTTTCTGGACCAAGACTGATCGCTGTGCCGGTGCGTGTGTGGGGTTTTTTTCGGCGCGAGGTGTCAGATCTTTACGCGAAAGTTGAGTCAGGTTTGAGCAGGGTAAAAAGGTCAACTCTGCGCGAGGGCTATCTGGGAATGCCAATGGATTCGCTCGACTGTACCACACTGACTGTGCCGATGCTTTTCAGGTCATTGTTCTCAACAAGTGCATATGATTAAAAGCACCGTATCGATCTGAATTTTCTATATAAAGCCTTTGATTTCGGTTCAGTGCAGCGCACGATTCTCCAGCATGTACAATCGGAGCTAGATACATTTAAAGCACTTGCAAGAGCCCAGCGCGTAAATTTGATAATTATTTAAAAGAAAAAAAAACATATAATAATAATAATAAGGGGCTTTAAACAAGGAACGGTATTCAAAAAAACATGAAGGGTTGTTAGTTTGGTTACATGATTCTTTACATTTTTTTAAAGCTAATTTATATGTTGGGTCTTTAAAGCACCAGCATAAATAGGTTTCTGGATAATAAAAATTAAGAATAGAAGGTCATTATATACAGAATCAAGCTGTTTTGGCTCTAATTGGGACTTTTATTTTTAAGCGTCTAACATCTCGGCGATCGTGCAGCGTGATTGACAGAAATACACCACTGATCGCTCTCGAGAGGGATTGAGCTCTGCAGTTCTTGCATCCCACAAAAAGACTGCATTGTTTAACCTCGCTCGAAATATTTCCAAGTGTGAAAAAATAACTTTGTCTTATTAAAAAAAAGTGGTGAGGTTTGCGGTCGGAAAAAGGTTATTGTGAAAACTTTAAGTTTGCATGCAACATTCGCTTTAAAATCAAAAGTAATATTTCCATACGCATGAAAAGCAAATATTAATATGGTTAAAATGCGACGTGTGTGTAAATAGCGTTTGCTTTTGACTGAACGATCGTTCTTTAGGCAAGCTTTCGGTGCTGGGCAAATTTGGGGATGCTCGTGCGTTTCAGTAACACTGTGGCACGTGCACACTCAGGCCATTGGCTGATGGACCGCCTTTTTTCCCCACATTTTTACTTTTCTCAAAGTCTGTCCCCGCTCCAGGCGGACATTGATCAGCGCAAACGGAGCGTTTACACCTCCTTCAGGAATGGAAACTATCAGGCAGCAACAAAGCGCCGCGTACAAACAGAATCTCAATATGTAAATGACAATGCGACTGATCCCATCATAAATCAGCCAGACGTTAAATGCATTGCAATATCCATCTCTCCAATGCACGGTCAGGCGCGCTCGCTCGTACAGAAAAAGTGCTTTTGTGTGAGAGTGACAGAGGAAGCGATTGGAAATGAGAGTGAGGGGAAAGTGCGATGACAGATTCATGCTTAAAATAACGTTTCAGCTCAATGCGCGAGGCCCTGTGGATGACACAAAAGACAGATTACCAAACCTACATAATACCATGTCTGTTGCTGGTAGATCACTTTATTAAAATACGATCTCCATGACTAAATAGTACAGGATTTCACTATTTAAGACTACCAAATGAGTTTTGGGGTATGGGTCAAAGGAGGGAGAAAAAGCAAGACAGTTACATTTCTTTTGGTCATGTGCTCGCCTTCCACGGGTAGTGGCTCAAGGAAATTGACTGACTGGCCCCTTGGGCGCATTTTAATATATGGAAATGACCGAGGGCTTATGCGATAAATCAACGCCCAACGTTCATGCTTCACTCCTCTCATTTTCCCACCAGCTCTGGCAATTCATCAGCAGATCTGTTTTCCTGCAACTGTTGTCCAGCGCTGATGTCATGTTGAAAGAGGGGCTTTATTGGCATTTATGGTTTACCAGCAAGATTAGCACCGAGTTAAAACGCTCGCGTGCACTGTGCGTAAAAGACAGAGAAGGCTCCGGTGTGTTTCTTTATCTTTGAATAACTTTAACAGGAAAGACTTTTCAGGATAAAAAAATGCGCATTGTGTAGAAATTGTTTTCATCTATCTGAATGTATTCCAACGTGATAGATTTCAAGACTATTCCATGATCTTGACTGTTTTTTTTACACTTAGTTTCAGCCCTCAAAGATCATTTAATATAAACTGGTACTAGTACCTCTAACACCAGTTTGTGTTAATAAGTCCTATACAAACTAATATGCAAAACAAAGAAAAATCTCTCAGAGTTAAATAATGTTGAAAAATTACGTTCTCTATTCAATTTTCATTTATTTATTTATATGTTTGTTCTATTAATTGCACCGTTGTTATTACACATTATCATTGCACATTACTAAAATGTTCATCTTTAAACTTTGATCAAAGCGATTACAGTCATGTTTTACTGATTTTATCCAAATTCAGATAGCTACGTGAAAAGAAATTAATGTTAAATATTTCTTTGCCTCTTCATCTAAGCATGTTTGCCAGATATGGCGATTAGTAGCGTATGTTGAGATCTCCATACTGTCTGTTTCACACAGTTTGTGGATGGCCATATCGATAGACTTTTGACTAATTTGCTGTCAGCCATACCTGACCTTCTGGATAAAATTAAATCGGCCTTGTCTTATTGCTAGGTCTAAATGAAATGGCATGTATCTCTCAGATATGGTTGTAATCATTATATTATCCTTTTACGCGTTCCTTTGGGACATGCTCTGCGAATCGCGGTTGAGTAATTAACCATGTCACTATAAAAAAAGTGAGTATTATTATCGAAATGATTTTATCCACGTGCATTCGCTTCTAAAGCATGATGATTACGACCCTAAACAGAAACTTCCATTAAAAGACATCACTGCAAGCTACATTTCGTCTCTTCTAAAAACGAGTGTTTATTTGACACACACAACGACCGTGAGATGAAATAGGCCTTTTCTTGTCGCCTGTGAAAGACCACCTTAAGTCTACATATCCCACTGAATACTAGTTTTACCTCAAAGGACGGAGAGAGGCGAAATGGGAATGCTCTTAAAATCCCTGGTAAGTCAAGCCTTGCCTTCTTTAAGGAATTTTAAGCTTCAGCAGTTCAGACACATTCGCAGACTGAAAATTAATATTAATGGCTAGATTTCACAATGTGGCATTATCACACTGAGCGATGGGTGGGCATGCCATCTGGGTTTTGGCAGGTATTAGATATAATCAAAGGGATTACGTCTCTGTGGGCGAAATTATAAACGTGAGTACTGGTTCTTCTACAAAAAGCAACGGCGTGTGTGAATGTGTTAAAGAGAAGAAAAAGAGGAGAGACTGAGAAAATCAGATTACCGGTGAGACTACATGTGGACCCATGCTATAAGATGTAAAGACAACGATTAGGCTATTGTCGGGGGGCTTTAAGAGAACACGTAAAATATATTCTCAATATTATTGCGTAACCGTTGTTATTTCAAGGGTGACGCGCTTCACAAGTTCATGCCAGCCGGTGTTTATACTGGAGTAGTTATTAATCTTACATTAATAGGATGATGAATTGAAGCACACGGGGGAAGTCAGTCGTTTATCTGTTAAGGCTTACGTTTATTTTCATGTTCATCGCGCATAAGAAGTTATCACTGAAAAGAGGTTGCTTAAGTTACCCAACGACAAACTAATGAACAACACAATTTGCATCCCCGTTTTGAAGCCGAGTAACTATCCAATTCAAGGATAAACTGCTGTCATATTGCCTTTCATGCTAAATTAACCCTTTTAAACCCTTTTAAACTTAAACATTAAACTCAAAATAGCATGTTTACAATAAACTGTGACCAAAAAATAAATTTAGTACTTTTTAGATAGCCTACAAGTTAAAATATGCTAAATAGCCTATTTAAATAAGATAAACAGGATGAACATGCTACAATAATAGTAAAGGTTAATTATATAAGCGGGATGAAAGGATAAACGCTGGAGTCACTTAATGGGTTTCTGATGATGGACATGGAATCGCGGAGTTTGAGAGGTTCAGGGAGAAAAAAGCAATGCGCCGTGCTCCAGGCTCCCTCTAGTGTTCAGAATTATGATGACAAGGAATTCCGCTACACTTCACAAAAGGAAACCTATCGAGAGAAGTGAATTAAAAGAATTAGTTTTACGACGTTTTAAACCGTTGGATTAATAAAAAAATAAAAACACGACTTTTTACAGTCTTTTATATCTGCGATTTAAAACTGAAATCTGGTTCTTCATTTTAAACTGGCAATGTTCTTTTCCTCATGTTTGAAATACATTTTTCTTTAGCCTACTTTTTTACACCTAAGTTACGTATAAAACGGTTCTGATATTCAGTTGCTTGACTGATCAATTCTACTTATTATTTTACAATATTTTACAAAAAAATAAAACAAAGTACAAAACGCAATACCGTGTGACGCTTTCGGATATATAGGGAAGAAGAGGACTCAAAGACTTTTATATCTCTACAATTGTTATTGTTTTGTTCTTAATAATGAGAAGGAGGGTGATAATCATCAAGGTATGAAAAAAAAAATAAGGTGATTTTTGCATTTTTGCAATGTAATGAATACTTTAGTTTAAACACCAAAAACCCAAATGACAAAATTATAAATGTGCTTTAATGCTGCCTTGTTTTGGACGATTTGCCCAAATTGATGTGTAATGCAGTTATAAAAAAGGGTCAGTTTAAAGAAATCTTTTATACGTGTAATGTACATCTTTCTTACGAAAATGTTAGATATATGAACGTTTAAATTGTTCTTTTTATGTCTTTACGTCAGAATCTCGACCAAGTCCCAGTTGAACACTGAACACCAATGTGTCATTCATTAGTGCTTTGATATACAAAGAACGAATTATCAAATACCACAAATAAGAGATACAGTGTATTTGAAATCTCTTAGCCGGCCAGAAATAGAATTTAGTCCGAATATATTGCCATAATCATTATATCCAACGATAATTTGATAAGTTGATTAAACTGATATAATTTCTATCAGACTGAGGAATTGTGTTGGTTATAATTGCTTCAGAACCATGGACAGCGACTCCTGCAAATGGTTCCCACAGCCACACAAACTCTGGAATCGTGAAGCTTGTCTGTAAACACGGGAGACATGCTCTCGACATTGCAAAAACATACTTAATGGCCTTTTATACTACAGTGTGATGAACAACAATGACAATCCCTTTCAGTCTGACAACGAACTAATTCTGATTATTAAATGCGGCACTAGTACATTGCACTACATGACTTAGTTAAAGGGATAATTCACCTAAAAATACACATCCACCATCATTTTCTCACCCCCATGTCTTTACAAACCTTTTCTTTTTCTGTGACAATTTCTTTGTTGTTTTTGTTCACGCAATGCAATTCAATGGGTACCGAAATGGTTTGGTTACCAGCATCATCCTATTTTATTTCCGGGGAAAAAAATAATACGGATTTTGAGTGACATGAGAGGGAGTAAATAATGACGGAATTTTTAATTTGGGCTAACTATGCCTTTAAGAGTATGCGAACTAAAGCAACTGTAGTTGTTTAGCTGCTGCAAATAAATAAAAAAAGAAAAGAAAAAAAAGGGTAAGCTATTGTATTGCTAAGTGTTGTGTTGTCTTACTGATATGCCGCATTAAAGACATTAACATTGTATTCTATTGTGTTTTTCAGTTTTTATAATACTCATTTTTATTCTTTACAAAGTGTTTTTGTTAATGTGTAATTTATTTAGTGTCACTGTTTACACGGACCTTTCACTTGCTGCTTCCAACATTTCCTTTGTGCTGTTTCGCCAATCTGAAAATAAAGTGGAGAGTATTACTGAAATGTTCTTGGAAATAAAGATAATATGTGAAATTTGAAAATGGTGTTCAAATATTAAAGACACAATTAAATAAAATGTCGTTGTCTGGGTCGTTTCTTGTTCTTAAATCGGTGAAGTAATCCAATGAAATAGGGTACCAAAAAACGCCTTGAAGTAAGAGTCAACACAATCAGCTGCACTCACTTTTTCTTGGAGTAGAGAATTATAATGTTCAAAAGTTGTCAAAAGTCTTTTTGTGGGAAAAGTGTGTGAAATATCACCCAACATCTGGAAATGTAAATGTGAGCACGTGCAGCAGCAGAAATCTTGATTAACGGTGTGAAACTGTGCGGCTTTTCTGCACGTTTAGGATAAAACAAGATCCAGCAGTAGCCTATAAACATAGCCTATCATTTGGAACTGATGTTTATAATAAGTGCGGTCACGGAGTCCACAAGTAAAGTTCAGTCTAACCTCACAAGTCGCCTTGAAGATTCAATGTGGATTTATTGGCGCACGGCAATTGTGAATTTGTGATATCATCCTGTATAAAGCTTTGTAATATGTAATATTCTACTATTTCTACTATTCTGTATATTCTGAAAGATCTTGGGGTTTTGTTCAAATGGGCTATTATACGAATACGAACACACAGTAGGTTATAATAGTGTCGTACACAGTGCCAACGATACGAATCATAATAATTACAACAGTAATGTCAAGAATACATATTTGGGCGTACTGAAAGAACTCTTAAGCAGCATGTCCTGTAAATGCGTGCGCAGTTCATTGGAGAGCTGCTGGACGTCATCACGCCACACTACTGGCATGGAGCCACTAGATGGTGCTGTGGATAAGCGATTACGCACGGCACACAAATTCTCTGGACCGATCTTGCCAAAGCCTGGCTTTTATCTGTCTAATCGATTCAATCACAACATATGCCAGAGCTCATATCTAATTAGAGCTATTACGCTTTATCAAATATAGCAGCTATTATAACCCTTAATGAATAGACACATTGTGTATTCCCCATACCAGAGGATGGATGGATGGATGGATGGATCTATCGATATATAGAAAAACCCTGCCCAATACCATTTATATAGCATATAATAGAGACAGGCCTAGTTGTCACGCTCGAAAATTGTCGCAATATCCAAATACACAAATGCATATTTGTTTTTTAAGGAAGATGACTGATGGCTGAGCCTGAAAAGGATTTCAAGCCATTTCCAAACTACTTAAAACTTTCTCTTACTGTCAACAACAAACGAAGCAGACATGTATACAAGAAACTCCACAGATGTGACACAGACATGCAATTTCTGTTATGTTTGTTGAATAAATTTGATAAACTACGCCACTGTACTTCTACTTGTCACGTGATCAGCTTGTGGGGGGCATGTAGTCACAAATTATATTTTGTCCAAGCCAGCAATCTAGTTTAAATATAGAAAAATATAGTTAAATACACAGTTTATAT
>JAUCMT010000024.1:8621528-8652216 GCA_032357475.1 Enteromius thamalakanensis | reverse complement strand
GACTGCTGTCAGTGATATAAGTACTTTTAATTAACATGTTTTCTTAATGCCTGTTGAACATAACAGAGACATTTTATTATTATTACAATAAATTTCTTACCTAATGCTCCTTTAACAATTTGTTACACAAAGACAAACATTCTTGTTACATACATGCATACATACATACATACATATAATATAATATATATATATATATATACACACACACACCAGTATGATTTGGCTTCTACTACAGTATTGAGTGTAGTATTTGTCTTCTGCAAACCAGTTTTTCCACAGTCTGTTTAAAAGCACTAAAGGGATGTTTGTGTCTTTTATAGACTTGCAGTTCTTGGAAAGCTGAATTCATTTGTGAAGGAGTGGATTGCAGAAATCAGTGAATCAAAGGTAAATAATACTGCAGGGGTCCTGCAGGTGACCTGATCACAAAGTTAAACAATGGTGTAATTTTCTGTATTTTTATTTTTTTGTTCCCTCACAGAATCTTCCACTATCAGCAGTAGTGAATGTTGGTGGGAAAATCTTTACTTTTGGGTCATATCGGTTGGGAGTGCACACAAAAGGTACATGAGCTGGATTGTACTGTTGAACAGCAGAATGACATTTAAACATCTGCAATCATAAATTAAGGCTTCACAGTTACAAATGAATGTATGTACTGTAACTGTATTGTGCATATCAAATTGTTGTTTTTTCTTTAGGTGCTGATATAGATGCTTTGTGTGTTGCCCCACGTCACATCGAAAGAACAGACTTCTTTTCATCCTTCTTTGAAAAACTAAAACAGCATGATGAAATTAAGGATCTACGAGTGAGTACTTTTTCTGTTTCTTATTTATGTTAGTGTTGTCAGAAGTACCAACCATGATATCGTTCTCTACTGAAATGTTAAAAATGTCTGCCACTGCCATGTATGCCACTGCTTTGTTGAAAGAGTGACTTATCCGTTGAATCATTTCTCTTCAGGCTGTGGAAGATGCTTTTGTACCAGTCATCAAATTCAAGTTTGATGGAATTGAGGTAAAACCCTTTTAAGTGTTTATTATAATGTAGCCTGGTTGATATTTTGTATTAAGCTTTTTTTTCTCTCTCTCTTTTTCTTATTTCCTCTCTCTGTCTCCCTCTTCCACCCAGATCGATCTGCTGTTTGCCAGGCTAGCTCTACAGTCAATTCCTGACAACCTGGACCTGAGAGGAGATTCGCTCCTCAGAAACTTGGACATCAGATGCATTCGCAGTTTAAACGGTAATGCCCCATAAGATTTTATTTAAATGTTACATAACTCAGTCTAATTTGTAAATTCTTCCATGAATGTACTTATTTTGTATTGCAGGTTGTCGTGTTACAGACGAGATCCTGTATCTCGTACCAAATAAAGAGAACTTTAGATTAACATTGAGAGCAATTAAACTGTGGGCTAAACGTAAGTCTGGTTTTAAAACTTATCTCGTTTGAAATCAAAACTTTTTTTTAATTTGAATCTTGGCTTGACATGCTGAAAGCAAGTTAATACTGAAATTCAATTAAATGTCATGTTTTATGGTGTTTTTCTTTTTTCTTTTTTTTTAAAGGACGTGGAATCTATTCTAACATGCTAGGCTTTCTCGGTGGAGTTTCCTGGGCTATGCTCGTAGCCAGAACTTGTCAGCTCTATCCAAATGCTGTTGCCGCCACACTTGTGCACAAGTTCTTTCTGGTCTTCTCTAAATGGTGAGGTCATAGCACATTCCGTTCATACAGTGGAACTGAAACTTCACGTATTGTTTTGCTGCTAATGTGTCTAGTCCCTTTCCTGCAGCCATGGAATGTCCAATGCCGTTTCTCCCTCCTATCTGCATTTCTGCTCTTATTTTTCTTAATCAGGGAATGGCCAAACCCTGTGCTTTTAAAACAACCTGAAGACAGCAATTTAAATCTGCCAGTCTGGGATCCACGGGTTAGTATTCTTGTGCTCATTGTAATGTTATACAGTTTTTCTGCACTTTTTGCTATACAGTTTGTAATTTTACTTATAGGTGAATCCATCAGACCGGTATCATCTGATGCCAATCATCACTCCTGCATATCCACAACAGAACTCTACCTACAACGTGTCCACTTCCACACGCACCATCATGAGTGAAGAGTTCAAGAATGGTGTGTAATAGATTGTCTCTCTAATTGTCGATTTCTTTTAACCATTTCCTAATTTTTCCAAATTTTCTGTTTTAAGGTCTCACTGTTACAGATGAAATTCTTCAGGGAAAAGCCGATTGGTCCAAGTTGTTTGAACCTCCTAACTTTTTCCAGAAGTACAAGTAAGTGGATATCCACAGTGTTGTATCAAAGATGAAATACAGTAAATACTTAATGTTGTTTTTTTTGCAGGCATTACATTGTCCTCACTGCCAGTGCATCCACTGAGGAAAACCATCTGGAGTGGTAAGAGCTCAAAAAATACATGTCTGCAAAATATTTGTAATTTTAAAGGCTTGTTACTTTGGAACCAAAGTTAATTTCACAACATTTACTGCACATATGCAACAGTTCTGCAATGAATAAGGTTGCTGCCAGATATAGTGAGCATCAAATTCTGCACAGAAATCTGCTTAAGGAGATCAAACAGTGCTGCTTAGAAAACTAGTAGCAACACTAACCATAACCATGGTGTTAAACCTGTCCCCAGTACCTAAGTAACCAGTATGTACTAGAGCCGAAACAGACCAGATTTTAGTGCCTCAAAATCCAGTCTCCATTAGGATCCTATTGACTCAAATTACTTGAGTATGAATACGTACACTTTAGCACCTGATACAATTCCTACAAAATCCTGTTATGATAAAAAGCTGTTTTAAATGTTACAATGATTATTAATGATATTAAATTAATTTTTTTTTTCTTTTGTTAAGGCAGTGGTACAATTTTAAAAGTATTAATCTGGCATTTGTATTAAAAAGAAACCCAAACAATACCCAATGCTATGGTGTTATGGCAGAAAGAGTCAATTATTATAACGTTTGTACAAGCTTTTGAGAAAGTCATACTGTTTTTAATGACTTTCCAGCACTTTAAAGCTAAAAAATGATCCAATTTAATTTTTTTCAGTGGGATGACAATATACTGTGATGGACAAACAATTGAAAGAATAAATAAAGAAATAATTGATCACATCACCATTATTAATCATTTGTAATTTTTCCTTCAAATTTTGATATGAAAGAAATCACTATTGTAAAGTATTAAATTTTCGAGAAATCAGATTTTGTCAATTTTGCACTTTTGTTTGTGTGTGTAAGGTGAGAAAAGTATAAATTACATATCTTAATGTGCATTAACATTTTTTGCTAGTAAAAAGAGACTCTAAAAATTTAAACTTTTTAACTGATTGTGTTAATCGGTTAAACTTCAAATCGGACGGTTAATGGTTAAACGGTTAAAATGAGCATCCCTAGTTTTACCAATACAATTAAATGGGTTTGTACTAAAATAGTTTCTTTTTTTTTTATGTATATAATTTCCCCAGGGTAAATATCTTCCTTGGTTAATGCTGTAAACTATATTTGAATTTAATTGCTATTTAAATTAATGTAATAAACACTTAAAATAAAGTTTTTTTTCCCTCCATTTAACTTCTAAATATAATAAAATTCTAATTCAGTGAAATATAATCATTTACACAGTGGCTGTCAATTTCTTTTCATGAAAAATTTATTTAAATTTGCAGCTAACAATTAAGATGTCACTAATGGATAAAAAAGAATGAATACTGAGCGAAATGAAGTGCTATGTGAATCTTTGTTTTCCTTACAAGCTTTTTAATGACGTCTTTCTGTGGTTGATTGAGCTGATTTGAGTAATTACATGACTCGAGTTATCTGTGCAGCCATCATGCCACATCAAAAGTGTCAGTGGCATTTATTGTTTGTATTTCCAGAAAAAATAACAAAAATTGCCGGAATTTGAGACCGTTTCCTATCAAAAATATTTCAAACTGAAAGTTTCAAATTAGGTTCCGCACATGCAGTGGTTAAAGCGTTTATATTTGTTCTGTACACATGCACATATGTATACCATTACACCCCTAATATTTAACAGTTTTATAATTATTATCTGTTCTTTGATTTGAAAAAATTATAATTCTTATATAATATATATATATATATATATATAATATATCATTTTATTTATTTTTTTGGCATCAACAGGATTGGACTGGTAGAATCAAAGATAAGAGTATTGGTTGGAAATTTGGAGCGCAATGAGTACATCACCCTTGCCCATGTCAACCCACAGTCTTTTCCTGGGTCAAAAGAGAATCACAATGAGTAAGTAACCGTTTTCTGTGTGGCAAGACCAAATGTTTTATCTAGATATGAGTAAGTTTGAATGGTATGTCATGATGTAGCATTTATTTATTTTTATTATTCTTATTTTTTGTTTGTTTGTTTTTTTCATTTATTTATAGCAAAAGAAATAGACAATATTTGGACTAATTTATCAGATGGCATGCCTCTGGTACAAATCATTTTAAATGCAAGGAAATTCTGTAAATAATGCAAAGCAGTCATGCATAGATTTATAACTGTCATGTACAATATTACAATCTCTACCACCTGACACATATCTACATTTGTACTGGATTTCTATAACATGAGGCTAATGTTTTGTTTTGTTTTAAATTGGTTTTATTTGGCTTCTTTAAATTTCCTTTAATCAACGTTTTATAATACCTGTGTTTATTGTTGGTCCATTTAACACACTATCAGTGAGCATGAGCTCGGTCAATGTGAGTGTTACCAACAGCAGGTGCTGATATTGAATGGCCAGTATATGCAGACTGCTCATCTGACCTTTAGAACATGCAAATGTATAAGATTTTTATGCTTTTGTTTTTCCCGCAGAAATGAATTTGTTTCCATGTGGTTCATTGGAATCAGCTTCAAAAAACTTGACAACTCTGACTGTGTCAATATTGACTTGACTTATGACATTCAGTCCTTCACAGATACTGGTAAGCTTCTGTTGTTTTGCTCCATGCTCATGTCTTGTGGATGTAGTTGTCAGAATGTTAGGGTTTGTAATGTTTAAAAGCTTTGTTTTATTGTAGTTTATAGGCAGGCCAGCAATATCAACATGCTAAAGGATGGCATGACTATTGAGGCCACACATGTGAAGAAAAAACAGTTGCATCATTACCTGCCTCCTGAACTTGTGCAGAGGAAGAAGAAGGTAGGTGGGGGGTGGGTAAAAACTTTAATAATGTTAACATTCAACACGATATCATAACACTATCCTATCTTTCTTTTGGGCAGAGTTTGGGAGATATAAACCGGAGCTCAAATGGTGGTGGGTCAAAACGCTGCTCTCTGGATGGCAGTCAGCTGGACAGCTCCAGGGACACCGACATCGGCACTCCATTCAGCTCTCCTACACCAGTCAGCAACCCATGCCAGCCATCCTCCGAAACTGAAGATAGGTAGTGACTTTGATCAAGATTAAGTGTTTGTGATGTAGCTTGTTCAGACCAGAGGATTCTGTGGGCTTTCTGAAAGATCACAAGATTTTAATCCAACTAACTCATACCTCTCCCAGATACTGACATGCCATTTTCAGTTAATGGTATCACTGTTGACTGCCAGAAAGCTTTTTAAAGGTTTAGGGGTTGGAAACGAAAACATGACTTGTATATTAATCTACACTTGCTTTAGTACGGAAATGATAAATGTCACAAACTACGTATAGAGTGTCATGGTTTTTTGTGGTTAAACTAATTTTATGGCCTCATTCTCAAATTCAAGAAATGTTTAAATACAAGCTAGCTGTAATGTCACAATGTTGTTACACAGAATTAACTAAAATTACTTTTCTGTATTAACTTTTATTTATTTCTCCTCTCCTGAGTAGTATCAGCCCACCTAAGCCTCCAGTTCTTGTATTCATGGACAGCCCACCAGCATCAGAAGTTTCTCCTCCAAAACCAGAACAGGGAATGTCCATTCCAGTCATCGGATCCAGTAAGTGCCATCATATCTTCTGTTTTGGACTTGTTCCTGTTTTTGTATTGGGGGAAACACTTTTTTTTTCAGAATTAAGCTGTTCATTCTGATTTGACTTATCTAGTATTTTTGTCCTCTCCAGAGCCCATCGCCACTCCAGTTGCCAAGCCCCCAGCACCTCCCGCAGGCAACACCATTCCTACAGTGGTGGGCCGTAGTGTAATACCCCGTATTACCTCTTCCTCCCCTAGCCTGACTGAACTGCCCAACAGTGTCAATGGAGCACCAAAGAGACCTCACTCTCCATCTCTGGAAGATCCACCTAAAAGGCACAAAGATACAGAGGTGACAAGCTTTTGTAAAACACACAGGCCAAGAAATCCATTACAATTGATTAACTTGTCTGAAGATCACTAATATAGTCCAAAAACTTGAAGCACATCTTAATATTTGAATATAATAGTAATATTGTCTTTTGTTTCAGGTGTTTTCTGATGACTCTGCGTTTAAAGAGCCATACCCTCCAAATAGTAATGGCTTGGATGGTGAAGAGGGGCCAGCAGTGGTGAGGGGTTTTTTGTTGTTGTTGTTTTCCCTCATGTTTATTGCATTACTTTCAGATGCTGGCCACAGCTGGCTCATTTCACTGAAACTGTTCTCTTGCATCAACGCAAGACCTTTGCAAACCTTTTTGTTGTTGTTGTTTTTGACACAGGAGGATCTTTCAGCAACCAAACCTATGCCAATACCAACAATTGATACATCAAGATCACAAGTAATTGACATGTGGTAAACATCATAATTTGACGCCTGTCTTTAAATGTAAATGATTTTTGACTGTCTTTTATATTTTCAGAGATTACCAAGTAAAGAGCTTCCGGATGCATCTTCCCCAATTCCCACAAGCAACCTTCGTGTGATAAAAAATTCAATCAGGCTCACTCTTAACCGATAGCAATGAGCTTTCTACAGGTACCCTGAATTGTTACTGTTGCTGCCATTCTTTGATTTGCCCTTTAATCTGTTTTTCCCCTTTCCTTGAACGTCTTTCTGCACAGGTTGTCCCTGAACTACACTTGTGTAACAGCAGTGCTGCTTTTAAACTGCTACTGATATTTGGCTGGTCTTCCTGCTTGTTACAGAGTTAGTGTAAAGTATTTTGTTGTTGTTTTTTTTTATATGCCTTACTGTGTCAGAATGCTTGCTTGAACATCTATTTGAGCTTTTGAAACAAATTGTACAGTAGATGTAGTTTGTATATAACTTTAAAAATCATTGTTAGTCTTTCTATGCCACCTAAATGTAGTTTTTATTAACAAAAAAAGTAGAAAAAAAATTGTCCTGTTTGTCACTGTAAATGAGATTCTTCATTGTTTGTCCGAAGGTTTTCCTTTGCAGTCTTTTTGTATTCGCTTTATTGGTTCTGGTTCCGTTTCTGGGAGGACCTTTTGTGTGGGGTGCGTATGTGAGTGTGTAGCTGGACCAGATTTAGTAACTAAAATCCATGACTCCATTACCTGTCACAGTAAACACTGCTGCCACTCCATAGTTTTGTTAACCGCTCAGAACAAAAGAACAGTATTAGATCTGAGGTTTGGGTTTGTTGGGCCAACATTTATAGGCAGGTTTGGTTTTACAAAGAGTTTGTGATCGTTTGAGTCAGTGTTGGTTTTCGCATGTGCATGATTGTATTTCCCTGCATCTAGGGTATCACCCCTGCGCCTCCCATGGAGGTCTGGATGGCAGTGTCTCCTGAACTTAAAGAACAGAGACTAAGTGAGATTTCTGCCCTCTTTCCATTATTTTTTTTTTTCTTCTTTCGCTCCATCTTTTCACAATCTGTTCTACCCTGTTGGGATGTACAGAGAACATAAACTTACTATTCATTTTGGGGTTTCTTAACATTTTATTTATTTGTACCGTCATAAGTTTTTTTTATATCACAGGTATTGCAGTTGAACAACTTATTCCTCTTGACATTTAATTTCATCACTCAGTTTGAATTTTCTTTACCTTACCTTTAGGACAATTTAAAAAAAATCTACTTGTCATTCTTTTTGTAGGGCAAAAAGTTGTATTTGAAAGGGTATTTTTGTATGTAATGTAAACTGCCTTCTTTACATTTAAGAACATAAAATTCACAAAACCCCAAAGTGTCTCTTGTGACTTTTTTTGTTTGTTTGTTCTGTCTCGCTCAAAACAGTTGTCTTTGCATTACAAGGAGTGAAAGTAGCACCTTTATATACCTATTCTTTATCTAGTGTCGCTTCTCGGATGGTGTCATTGTTTAAGATGACGTCACCTGTTATGGGCCATCCCTGTGACGTGTGATCCTAGTAATAAAGTTGTAAACACATGAAGCGTTAACCACTGTTTTTATGTAGGAGCTTTAAAACTTACCTGCGAATAACGCTATGAGTACATTTGTTACCAATTTACAATTCAACGAAGTGGGAACGTAATTTCTCTAAAAAGTGTTCTCCTCTCACTGTTGTTGGACATAAACTTCCTTGTTTGTGGGAGATTCCCACTGCGTACACAGGGGATTACCCTAAAATGAATTTAACAGTGGCGTGAACTTCAGTTAATAAGTGGCGTCCATTAAAAATAAGTTGAGCTACTGGTCATTCAGTTTTAATAATAATGCCCACTGTTAAGCTAAACCGTGTCGGAACAAGTTCTTGTGCGTGTGTGTACCAATCCTTGCATGTTAAAGGAATAAGCTCACCACACAGTGTAATTTTTTATATTTTGACGCTGCTCCATTCTAACGTGGACTCACAAAACGAGATGTAAGGCATAATATAAGGGACTGACGGCGGTCAGCTTCGAATATCACTACACTATTTTTTCCCATGCTTTGAAAAAGATTGGTGACTGAAGCTATCATTCTGACTCTCTTTTCGTGTTCCGCTCAAAAACGAAAGATACGCTGTATTGAAACAACATAGACACATTTGCAGTGATAGTATTTTTATTTTTGGATGTAACGTTACTCTGCCTTTCGGTGTTTTATGAGGAGTTTTTTTCTTCTATAGTCAATCAAATAAGCAGGAGAACACTAAGGGTGTAAAAAATCCCAGAGAGTGTCAGTGACTGAAGTTAAACCTATTTTTAGACCTAACTTAAATTTTTCGTGGAATTTCAAAATCTCAAAACGTCTTGTTGTGTAAAATGGAAAGTAAAGTAAACGTTCATTAACAACACGTTGACATTTTTCATTTTATTTTTGCTTAGTTTAAATTTGACGTCGCAGTATGCCCATCCCTCGGATTGGCTGCGCTTACGCGCACGGGTATGGCAAGCCGTAATAATATTCTGTTGTTTCTAGTGCTTATTTTTTAGTTCATATGTCATCCAGTAGTGGCTGCTGTCTCAGTTACACACTATGTAAGGAAAAATTGACTATGATCTGCTTACATTAAACAGTATTATGGGGCCATGTTAGACTTTAAATCACATAAGGATTAAAAATAAGACATCTTCAGGGGTTTTTTTTGTGTTTTTTTATACATTTTTCAGGTTTTCTCTCTGAAATGTTATTGTACTTTGTTCACCTCTGTTGCTGAATCCAAAATGTAATTTTAGAGTTTCCATACTTGTTTCTGACTTAATATTGTGTTTGTACATGAAATTTGCTGCGGGTTTATTTTGTCTTAATAACAAAATATAGGCCTACACATTATTTACTTTTTTTTTTTTTTTTTTACTTTAAATATCTCATGTCCCCCCCAGTTTCACAGACAAGGCTTAAGCTAGTCCCAGACTAAATTGCATGTTTGAGCGCTCTCAAAATGAAAATATTTTGCTCTGACAAATCTTAAAACATGTCAGTGTTATTGTTCTGTGTTAAGATGCACATCTGTAATATTTTCTTATAAGGCATTTTAAATATCTTAATTAAACTAATGCCTAATCCTGGCTTAAGCTAAGCCCCGTTTTGCAAAACCAGGCCGTAGAGTTCTTGCCTAGTCTAGTCTTTGGTATAAATCAATGATGACTTTCTTTCTAATACATTTGGTTACTGGCTAAATCCTTACTTTTATATATTAAAAAGGTATGCAAAGAAACATATTGATGATGAAAAATGTATTATAAGACCGTAATGTCTACAAAATGTTAACAACACCGAAAGTACAACAAAAAAATAATGTAAAGCTAGAAATCGTAATTGTCACTACTACTGTTTTTTTTTTTTTTCTTTTCTTTTCACTAATTGCAATTGTTTTTTTACTTTCTGTAAAGTCAGAATAGCTGCTTTATAGTTCAATTACAAATCTTAGTTAGTGTCTAATAAAAAAAACTATTTAATAAGTACTAAGAAAGCACAATCAATGACGATAAAGATATAGTTCTAAAAATTGTTCTCAGTGTTAAAGAATATCGGTGTTCAAACCACTACTATAACGATAAAGGCACAGAGAAACAATACTGTTTAAATAATTTTCAGAACAATACATTAGAAAGTTAATCAAGTAAAAATGAAACCGGCTTGCCATAAGGGGCGGGGCTTCAAATGGGGGCGAGCGAAGTGTAGCCTATATAGTGGGGAATTCCCAGTAAGCGCTCTTCTGTGTTGAAGTGTTACTGTATATCTGTTCAGCAGTTCAGATCTCGGACATAAAACCGAAGACAAGGGTGTTCGGATAGCATGGATGGTGAGTGTCAATATTTATTAAATAAATCAAATAATAGTCATTTATTTTCCCTTTCTTGCTTTTTCTTGTCTTGAATTAAATTCGCGTACAATTCAAGTCTGTGTTATACATAGTCGATTCAAAACAACACTGGTGTGTTAATAAGTTGTTTAGATTTAGCCAATGTAAGAGACGCTACTTAATGTACCACAACATAACTTTTATCATATAGCATCTTCTCAATGATAAGGACTTTCTGTGCTAGTCTTTTCAGTGTTTGTAATTTGGACAATGTCATTTGTAATCAGTATTACATGTTCCGCATTTTCAAATCTGATTCTATTAAAAAACAATTTTTTTACAATAATTTTACATATTACAGGGAATAACACACAGAATTGTCTTTGTAGACGTGTACAATTAAAGAAAAGCGATTACTTACTTGAAAAAAGACTTCTTAAATGAAGACTTCTAAACTCAAGATAAGTCTTATGTAAACTAAAGAAATCAAATCAGTTGGCAGTAAATGAATACACCAGGGACAAAGTAACACCAGGAAATAAAAATGAGGAACTTTTAAAAGTTGTTTCAGCTCTGTTCTTCTAATCTGCACGTTTGTTAATTATTGTACGCTACAATATAATATGCATTATAACACGTATTTAACTGACTGCATGTATTCATCTATGTTCTTCTATCCATGTTTTTCCAGCAGTGCATACCCTCTCAATGCACAGGGACCCTAATCTAAGTAAGTACATTCAATTTGTCTGTGCCAACTGTGCCATGTTTTGAGTTAAGTTTAGGGTGCATCATAAAGATTGCCAAATTACTCATCAAGTCTGTTTAAACGTCACGCAGCTGCCCTTTTAAAAACGATGTAATGTTCAACTGATTCAGTCCTTACATTAGGCTACTTCCTCTTTTATTTGGTAAAGATATGACTTCCTGTCAGTGACAAATCTCTTGAGCAGGCGGTATTGAGTGATATCTGCACACTTCACTAAACTGGCTCTAATTTAATGTGTTATAACCATTTTCTTACTTTATGACATTTCATAAGTAAGAAAAGCATAGGCAAATAGATCTCATATGTTCGTGGCAATGTCAGAAGCAAGTGTTTTAACCGCAACCAAATATATTGCATGCCAAATGCAGCTGTTTGTGCAGGTGTTTGAAGAAGTTATGATATGCTTAGTATTGGCACCTGGATGAGATGGTAAAGTTCTTTACCCGCAGGTGCAGAGCGCGGGAAATTATTTACTGGCAGGCTGCGTTGTTTGTGGTCAGGTTATGGTCAGGTTCTGTGAAAGACGTAAGATGTTGTTTCTGCAGGTGTCTTGTACCCATGCATCTTCAGTGCTGGCATTTTAATAAATAATAAGGCTCATTTGGACATGCTTTTTACTTTTTGAATGATGATCAGATCTCTAAATCTGACTCATGTCGTTTTGCCTATCTGTGCAGTGGGAGAGCCCTGTGTTCAGATCTTCGAGCAGCCAAAACAGAGAGGCATGCGCTTCAGGTACAAATGCGAGGGTCGTTCAGCGGGCAGCATACCTGGAGAAAGAAGCTCAGACAATAACAGAACCTACCCAAGCATTCAGGTACCTGCTTTTAAAGTCTTGCGCCGCTTTCACTCCATAACTCAACTTTAAAGTGATTCTATAAACAGCATCTCTCTTTATATCTCCCCCTTTCAGATTCTAAATGTTACAGTGAAAGGAAAAGTGCGTGTTACCCTGGTGACCAAAAGTGACCCGTATAAACCGCACCCCCATGACTTGGTGGGTAAGGACTGCAAGGATGGTTATTATGAGGCAGAGTTTGGACCTGAACGGAGAGTCTTTGCGTAAGTTGTTGCTTTAAATGTTAAAATATCGGAATGTCACTTAAATACAGTAAAAAACCTTTTGATTGCAGATGTATTATCTGCATATTTTGCTCTAATCTCATTTGGGCCTGTTAGAATTTTCCTCCTAATGAAATGAAACATCTCTGTCCCCCACATCAAAGCCATTCCAGTGTGCTTTCCGCATTACTCCAGCCCACACACTACCACAGTTCTCTTCCGAAGGGCTGTCCATTCTTCTTCTTTTTATTTTTTTTAAAGAAGCATGTTGTTTCAGAGTAGGGAGCCATGCAGGGGATTCCCCTGATATGCAAAATGAGAGCCTTAGAGCTCCAGTCTGCCCTCAATTTTAAACAGTATGTCAGTATGGTTGGTTCTAATCTCACTCTTCCTGTTAACTTTAGTCTTTAGGATCAGTGTTGAAGATGGACAGTGCATAGAGCCGACCGCTCAAAACCAGGCGACGCAGTTTAACAGATTGTTTCTTTGTTTTTTCCAGGTTTCAGAACCTGGGTATCCAATGTGTGCGAAGAAGAGAAGTGAGAGATGCTATAATGCAGAGGATTACGCGGAGAATCAACCCCTTCAATGGTGAGAACAAATTACACTTTTTTTTCTTTTTTTTCCCTCTATGGCCTAAATAGATTCCGCATGCACAGAAATGTCATCAAATTGAATAAATCAGACATTTATCGTAAAGTTTTCAATGGAAAATGTCTGCAAATTCCACTTTCTTGTGTTATCATAAATTCGGTATTTACATGATGTGCAATGTTAAAAACACGAACGCTTACACGTTTCTCTTTGTCCTGCCTTCAGTACTGTATAACACAAGCTGTCATCTGACAATGCAGTTAAGGGCAGAAAAAAATCACTTCTCTTTATTAAGCGAAGGTGTTGCACAATTGGCTGCGGTATTGAGTGGCGTATGATCAGGGGGAATTTATTTAGAGCTAGAGGAATGTCAGGAGGAACTGTAAACTATACTTTTTTGTGTAACTGATAACTTTGGCTTGTTCTGCTTCGAGTACGCAAACAGCCAAATACTTCAGGAATTCCATGTAAACTGTTGTGTGGGAGGAAATTACAGCAGGGTCGACATTTTGAAAGCAGCTTCTTTAGGTAGATTTTCTCTTTTCCCACCAGCAGCAATGTTTTTGGGATAAATACATCTGATAAGTTGGCCTACAGAGTAACTCCTAGCGATTTAAGGCATCTATTCCTTATGGTTTTATATATGAAGTGATTCAGCAAGCATGTCACATTGGTGTGGAATCATCGTGTCGTGTCATAGCACTGTCCAGCCAAAAGATATGTGGGAAATCATGAAAATGTTGCAACAGGACTTTACACAATATGGGTAGTGAACACAGGGAATGCTGGATTGTGAACTTGCTTCCTCATGCTTGTTCTGCTGTTCTCTGTGGTGAAGGGCTGTTTGACTGCTCTCGCTTCTGCTGTGATAACCAAATAAAGATATCTCTCTTTGGCTGCGGAACACTGACAGGCCCCTGAAATTAGGTGGATTAGTCACGGTGGCAGTCGCAGTTAGATTAGTTTTGATATTGCTTTTGAAGTTTGGTCATGTGTTGAAAGGATAACCTGCCAGAGATGACCTCATTTGCACTGACAGTATCCCGCTGTCAATGATTGAATCGGTGACGCATGCATATGCAGTGTATACATTCATTTCATTTATTGAATAGGTCATCGAATATTTTTCGCGAGAAGGTATTCGTTTTTTGTGGTTAGGGCTGTCAAAAACATGAAAGGACAGTTGAGAAATAAATGTCATACCAGTAATTGTTTCATGTTCTGCTTAATACTTCTACAATGAAATAAAGATATTTTGAAACCTTTTTAATCCAACAAGTAATTTCGGCAAGCAGTGAAACTGTACGTAACACACTAAATTAAACAGAAAATGTAGTGTAGTATTTTCTATGCTCTAACTTACTTTCTCTTAAACTCAACTTTGAATAAAAATTTCAAATTTAACACATTAGGAGGAATGTATTCCCTTTGGAACTGAACATGTGTTTGTATTTATATATGTATAATTAATCTTACACACTATGCACACATGTATTATGTAAATAAAAACATTTGTATGCATGTATATACAGCCATTATAACATAGTATAATATATATTTCATTAGATTAATATTGTTTGAGAGTTCAAATTTCATGACATTTGATTACAATGTCCTTATTTGGCTGGTAATAAGTGCACAATAAGTTGATATAGTTTGACAGCTGTGGCTATAAAAATGCATGGTGTCACTGAGGTTGCCCATAGTTGTATTTGCCGTGATGAGTGCTGAGTGGGTGTTAAGTGCACAGTATGGTGTTAGATGTCACAGATGGTGGGTTCAGGTGTCGAGAGATGAGTGTGAGTCTTGGGAATGGTGCCCACAGAATGGAGAATCTTTACCTGCCAACCCCCCTTTCTCTTTCCAACTCGAACCGTCTGCTTCACCTTCCAGCCGCCCACGCTAACCTAAATCATCCCCCACTTGTGACTGCTGTCCACTCGTTTCTCTTGCTCTCTGACTTCACTAAATGCAGAACCAGAGGCGCACATATACGCAAATAAACATGACCATACCGCTGCTCGCAGTTGCCTTTCTCACACTCCGCCTCTCGCTATCTTCCGCACCCACTCATCTCCTCCCACCTTATCTCTGTTCCTTCATGTCTGTTTTACATTTGTCTGCTGTTCTCCTCGCTGCTCAGCTGCCATCTCCATCCTTCTTTCCCACTTCTGGGCTTGTGGTCTGGACAGAGGTGTCTCTTCGCGTCAGGAGGCCGCCCCCTTTGCTGCAGAGTCGTCAGTGGCACGCTGTCACTCGAGCTGTCTTTCTATATTTCCACCTGCTGTGACCTCAGAGCTCTCAAAGCTCGTCACTGGTGTGGGCGGGATAGCCGTGGGGTGAAAAGAGGCAGACTCCTGAGAGTGAGAGCGTGGGGCGGAGGTGCACACACTTAGAGATGTCTATACACCAGCCATTGTGTGGGCGATTGTGCTATCGTAGGTCGATGTGTCAGTGGCATTTCTGGTGATGCTGCTGGGTGAAATCTGCAAGTGCACTGCATGCTGCTTGCTTTTCTGACTTGGACAACAACTATGCTAAAATGTAAAATAAAAATTAACTGTAAAATTAATTAAATTACTAAAATGATGATATATCATTTATTTCTCTTTTTTTTGTGATGTGTCATATATGAATCTTTATTGTTTAATTATACATATGTATATATAAATATGTATGTATTTCGCATAAATTACAATCAGTTACTCTAAAAAGCAAACAAATAATGCTACATTATGTTCCAAGTTTTTTGTGTATTTATTAGGCTTTATATACATTAAATATGTATATAAATATGTATATATTTTGCATAAATTACCACCATTACAGTAATTTACAGTAAAAAGTACAAATTATATTAACATAAAATTTTTTATTTTATTTTAATCAATAAAATTAAGCAATACAGCAAAATAAATATGTTCATTTATATATATATAATCTAAATTTAAAAATTTTAAAATGATTTAGAATAATAGACTTTTTTTTTCCAGAACTGTGGAAGACATGCTATTTTAACTTAAACATAAAAAACAATCCATTCAAAATCCATTTCTTAAAATCATATTAGGCAAATAATAAAAAACAAGTTGTGCCACAAGCTAATTTGAAATCAACTGACCTGGTTTTTGTTCTCGTGCCCATTTCATTTTCTTCTCCCTCTTCTGCTTTCCTCTGTATTCATCTCATTAACATAACCCGGTATATCTTCTGCTCTGTTTTGACGCACAGATTACATCTATATGTTGATATGTTTTTTTACAGTTGAGTTACACACTTCAACTTTAAACGTATGTGTTGTATCCACAGTTCCCCGGGAACAGCTGCTGCAGACTGAGGAATATGATCTGAATGTGGTGCGTCTTTGCTTCCAAGTTTTCCTTCAAGATGAGAGCGGGATGTACAACACCGCACTGCCTCCCATCATCTCCAACCCCATCTATGACAACAGTGAGTTCACACAAATAAAAACACACGCTGTCATTTCTGCACAGCAACAAGTGGAGTTGAAAACAGTTTGCTTGACTGCATAACAACACTGACTCAGACAGTGACGTTAATTTAGTTTATTTAACCTTTTTGATGATTGTTTTTGCTGCTGCTAGTCGTACAGTCAAATGTTGAAATAATTACAATATTGATTATTATTTTAGTTATATTTTTATTACGCCTTTAGTTTCTGTATACAAATACTTAAAACGTATTTGCAGTAGTGATTTTTTTAATGATAGTAAAAATAAGTAATGTAAATTTCAATCCACTGCATGCAAAACAAGCTAAATTTGACATTTATTAGTAGCTAAATTAATTTTGTTAATAGTTACCAGTGTAATACTTACTACTGGCATTTTAATATCTTCTATATTTTATAGTATTAGATTGAGGAAACACATGGTATAGCGATACCCTTCAGAACACAACCGTTTAACAGCACTTTTGATTAATTTACTGATGCAAGTCACTGCCGCTACAGAGTTTGAAGCTGTTGCAATGCATTGCTTAGGTGACAGATCTGTCAGTGGCCACATCCCACACAGGAAGTGAGCATAGTCCATTTCAACACTTCCTCACGTGACGGTGCTATACAACGTGAGCAGAACAGCATTGTTTGCAGTGTTTTTTGTGGTTGGCTGATGCTAAATAAGTCAGGCCGTGACTGAGCTAAACTCTTTCATCTGCTTGTAGAGGCTGATTCTCAAGTCTTCCATTTTGTTCTTTTGACAATGCAGTAAAACAAGCCAGTGTTAATATGGCAAAGCGTCTGTGCCATTACAGAAATCAGTCTCATACAACCCAGAAAAGAGGAAGCAATAAACCACCCCACCCTTACTCTGTAAATCATGACAGGTTTGGCTGCTTTTTTAGTCTGAGGACAGTTTGCAAGTGTGGCTTTGCCTGCAGATAGTCTGATAAAGTCAAAGAATGTGAAAGTGATTTCCTGCAGCTCATAGCAGTGCATGTTTTTAAGTTGGGTGAGATTTTCTCATTTTGATCTCAATGGCCTGTGCTTGTTTCAGGGGCCCCGAATACAGCCGAGCTGCGAATCTGCCGAGTGAACAAGAACAGCGGCAGTGTGAAGGGAGGTGATGAGATTTTCCTCCTCTGCGATAAAGTGCAGAAAGGTACGGGAATATTTGAATTATTTGAAAAAAAAAAAAGTGATTTCAGCCATTTTGCAAACTTAATCTAAAAACAAAAGCTGAAATAGAGATCTGAAATTCATGTTTGTATCTATCAGGTTATTTATTCAATCTCGCATGTCTTTTTCTTTTATTCATCGTCCAACCATTTTATGGAAATTATCTATCCATCTTCCATTGCTAGTTTTGTAAGCCATCCTTTTATTTAATACCATCACATCACCTTACTCTAGATGACATTGAGGTGAGATTCTTTACTTCGACCTGGGAGGCCAAAGGCTCCTTCTCTCAGGCAGACGTACACAGGCAAGTGGCCATAGTGTTCAAGACACCTGCCTACTGTGACACCACCATCACCGCCCCTGTCACAGTGCGCATGCAGTTGCGCCGGCCCACAGACCAGGAGGTCAGTGAGCCCATGGAGTTCCGCTATCTGCCGGATGACAAAGGTAAAAGATCACCCACATCATGGATTTTTTTAGTTGTTGTTGTTGGTACAAATGGCTCCATGATAAATAAGACTATCCATTATAAAATATTTCTAAATCTGGTTTAAAATGCATGTGGAAATGTACTTAATTTAGTCATGTCACACTTTTTATTCAAAATATAACATTTTTGGGCAGTTGCACGGTCCCACATGGCATTTTACAACCTCTTTTAAAATACTGATAGAGTGCACACACCAGAATTATTATTTTAAAAATTTGTTTATTTTATAAATAACGTTACATTCTTTATTACTGTTTTTTTGAGGAGTTGTTCCTCAACCTTATTTACCCTGCATTGTAAAAAATAGGGCAACAGATATTAATATAATGTAGTGTTGTAGATTAGAAAGACCAATATGAGCATCTCTTTTCATTTTCAGATCCATATGGCTGTCAAGAGAAGAAACGTAAAATTGAAAGCCAGATGAAATCCTTCTCTGGCTTCTCTCAGGGAACCATGAGCTTCATGAACAGAACAAAAGCGGTGCCTTCGGCAGCTTTGATGAATCAGAGAATCAAAACTGGTAAGATACACAACACTTTTCATGTAAACCATACTAAATAGCTACTTTTTCTACATGTATGTACTTATAACCTTATTCTTTCTACAGAGCCACCCAATTATTATCGTATGCGGCAAAATCCAACAGGTTATTATAACAAAGCCCTTCCGTCGTGCCCCATGATGCAAACCCAAACGGAAACCCCCTCATTAGGAACACACAATCAAGCATGGCCCAGTTCAATGACCAATGCCACCAATAATGGAGTAGGCCTACAGCAGGTGAACCCAACTCCCAGCTTGCCCACCACAGGAGAAAGTGGAAACAGCCTTCCTCAACTGACCCATATGGATCTGGAGTTTCTAATGAATGGCCCAACCAGCAGCCAGCCTCGACATGACCAACCGAACCAGCAGGTCCAGCAAGTCCAGCAAGTCCAGCAATCCCAACAGCCACCTCAAAGGCAAGGAGTAGAAGGAGCCCATAACTGGTATAACTATAACCAACAACAGCCTCAAAGCACCCAGAACGGGGCAACAAGCACCGGTGGGTCAATGGGAACAGGCTACTGGTATACAGGCAACATAGAGGATGAATTTTTTCCAAACTTCATAAGCAATCAACAGCCAGTGAAACAAGAACCTCAGGGGTTGAACAACATGGCTGTCCTGGGGCCCAGCCCGGACTGTGGGCAGTCCTTCACCGCCCTCCTGAACTCCACCACCCCCAATGGAAGTACCACAGAGACCATGAGACAAATGGAAGCTGGTGGGACAAGCGGCATGGGGCAGGAGAACCATCTTGATTCTTTCTCCTCGCTGTTCTTCCAAGAATAGAGTCTAATTCCATAAGTGTTTAAGATGTTCATGGTTTTGTTCTTTAAGTATAGGCTCTGATTCATGTTCACTGAATGTATTTTATTAAAATCTGAAGGGCTTGTTGTCCTAACAATACTGTTAGATGCTTCCACCAATTAGGGAAAGCATTTCATAAAATGTTTATGTACATAACAGTCTGATGGTCATATTGGAGACGTTTGGTAAACAAACGCTCAATTATGACAGTTTAATTGTGTTCCTTAAAGTGGGAACTTGCAGGGTATTGTCCCTGGGTAATGGCTATGTCATTTTAAACATGCTTCTTATCCAAGGTTCTCAAATGTACTGTTTAAACAAGGGTTATCTTTGCTTACTCAAAAGCGATATTATGGCTTTCGAAAAACTAAGACCAGTGACTTATTCTGTTTTTACTTTATTCAACATACACAAGCTTTTACATTGTATTTTCTATTGGTGTGTTTTTGTATTTTTATAAAATGAAACTTTATACTACTGAACATGGATTTAGTGATTTCATGTATGTAATGTTTGATACATTCTGAGCTGATTTGTGGCTACATTTTTTATATGTAGAGATGACCAAAGTTTGTTTTCGTTCATACTGGTAATTTGAATGCATCATCTGTTTCTGTTACACATTCCACAGTTCATGTAAATAAAGAATAAACTCTCTAATTTGGTGTACAGATGGGTTTTTTTTAAATACAATATTCAGTTATAAGAATGAAGAGGAGACTTTGGATACATATAATGCATGTTTGGCTTTCATATTTCTGAACCTGCTGATATACAAGGAGAATTTGTAAACCAGTCAACCAATCAAGTTGTTTCAACACCCAACAGGGTTATACATAATGCTTAGAAACACATTATTGTTATGCTGCTGAGTTATTTAATCAATTTTGAAACATTGGAATTTTTTACTTCCTAAAGACACTTTTTGATTCACTTTTTTCAACAATTTGGAAACATCCTCTTTTACTTTTTGTTTCTCTTTTATGGGATTTCAATGCTGGATTATTTTAAAATAATGATCTTTTTTATTTTTAGTACACAAGAATATTGCATTCACCATCAGTTAAACAAACTGCATTAAATAATCAATTAGAAATTATCTACATGGGTAAAATCATTACCAACACCCAATTAAGACAAGACAGAAGTTATAGGATTAAAATACTAAAAGTTTGGGGTCAATAATTTGTTTCTAAAAGACGATTGTTATGCTCAACAAAGCTGCATTTATATGATCAAAAACACAGTAAAACCAGTAATGTTATTAAAATAACCGTTTTCTACATTTTAAAATCCTGAGATCGCAAAGCTGAATTTTCAGCAGCAATTATTCAGACTTCAGTGATCCTTACAGATCAAAATGGTTTGCTACTCAAGTAACATATTTATTTCTTAAATTATCAGTCTTGAAAACTTTGTGAAAGTGAGAATTTTTTCCAGATGCTATGATAGATAGAAAGTAAAAAAAAAAAGTCAGTTGATCACTGAAAAACTTACAATAATCTATAAAACAAGTAAAATTCAGGTAAAATGTCACCTTTCACACAGTTTACACAGTTTAGAGATACAATCAGTTTTAAAGAATCTAGTAGAAACAAAAAATGGTGATGCAACATCTATGACTTCTGAAGTCTGATGTTCACTTGCTTCCCATCTGTAAAGCACACTATCGGCAGAAATTCTATCACATACAATACACAGAGATCATATTGGACTTCTCACCAACGTTAGCTTTATTTGGCAGCCTTCAACTTTAATAAAACTTGAGTCATAGAATTATATTCATTCAGTAGTGTGATTAATATATTATAGGAATAGTTTGCCCAAAAATGAGTTGAGTTTGTTTCTTCATCAGAAGAGATATGGAGAAATGTAGCATTGCTGCACTTGCTCACCAAAAGGTTCCTCTGCATTGAATGGGTGCCGTCAGAATAAGAGTTGATAAAAACATCACAATCCACAAGTCATCAACATAGCTCTATCAATTAACATTGTGTAAAGTAAGAAACAAGTCCATCGTTTAGATGATTCAAAATCACTTCTGACTAAAATACCAAAGAAAAAATAATGCTTCCTACAGCGAACCTTCCTATTTTCCGCTCACATCAAAATAGACCAGCATAATTGATAAGAATTCTTTCAGACTGTGTTATTTCTATTTCTTATATTGAAAGCAACATTATGGTTACAGCCTAAAGCAAAGATTTTTAAGTGAAAAACATCTTGGTGATGGATCTGTTTATCACAAGCACGCAGCTTGTGTATTACTTAAATTCATTTTGATTTATTCTGCCGTCTTTTTATCAATAGTTTAAACTCATTTCTGCTGGCATCCATTTATTGCATCATATCTCAAAATCTGCTCTCATCTACATCTTGGATGGCCTGATGGTAATTTTTCTGAATCTTCTTTTTCAAGCGTCAAAGAAATTGCTTGTGAATCACCTGTAAACCAACAATGTGAGTCAGTCTTTTTTTGGGTAAAGATGTCAGTCAGTCCATGGATTTTTTTTTAAACAATCTTTTTCTATATTCTGATAAAGCTTACAACATTTCTTGAAATTGTGTGGTTTATAGCCAGTATGAACTAGAGCTGCTTTGCTCAGAGACGTCAATACCTGTGAATACAGGACACACTTGAAGACAAGCTCCTCTTATGGTCTTATCTGGAAGATATGCTGTTTAAAATCATGGCTTCCTGTATGTGTGTCTGTAGCAAACCACAGTGCAGCTCCTAAACAGAAACAGCATTTCATACACAGGGACAGTGACAAGAATTACTGCGGAATTGTAATAAGTCGCGTTTCATTAGAAATAGTTGTCAGTTATGCATGTTAATGAGGCAAAGGTAAGAGGATAATGACTCAAATCAGATCATAAAGCCTGATGTTGTGATAATTACCATCGTGAGGTAATAATCGCACAGATCTTGGTGGAAAATACTTGAGCAGACATTAGTGAATTTCACCTTCTTTGAAACTAATGAAGAAGATGAAATTAAAAACCTTAATTTTGTGCATCATACTGATCAAAAATACTCGATTCTGTATTGAAATAAAAAAAAACAATTGCGACCACATGCATTTGCTGTGTAATTCTACTTATTTTCCAGTATATGCATTGTTATATGTATAAGTGCTTCTGTGTTTAACATGGGGTTTTGACCTGGCTCTCAACTTAAGCTTATAAACCTTTATCACAATATCATTATCCTGTTACCAGCATTTAACACTTTGCTGAAAAGGGATTCCTAACTGTTTTGTCATTTGAGCGTCTTCATTAGAATGATACATGTTCGGTCAGAGCATTTCTGCCCTGGAACAAAGCCAGGGCAAAACACAACAGAGCCAAACTTCTCAGTTCCAGTCAAGCTCCTCCTCCTGTACTCCGTCATGAGCACACACACACAGACACACACACATATACAGTTGCGTGATGGGAAATGGATGACACGCCTCACAGAACTGCCTTTTCTTGTGTGCTGCTCTCACCAGGAGAATGAGGAAGTTCACAAGGAAAGATCACATTACAGTCTAATAATGTACTGTGTTTATGAATGGTGACTGAATGAAAGCTGCAATGCCAAGTTTTGCTATCTGGCGCGTAAAATTCAACACAGAAAAGGACTATACTTAAAATAAACGAAAATGCAGACTACTAACTAAAGTTGTAATTAAAAAGAACTCTGCATTAGAAAATACTAGGCCTACTTCAAAACAGCATGATCGCCCGGTCTTGATTTTTTATAATCAAGATTTTTAACAATTTTTAAGATACGAGTACAGCATGTGTATATGCACATTTATAATAGATAATATATAACTCATTTAACGGAGATGTACTTGGATGCTTGTTAGAAAAAACAGTGGTTATGGAGTAAATGTTAAGGTCTGTAAAACCGATTATCGGTTCATTTCTAGTTTAATTCAATGTGTTACTTGCAAGTCTTTCTTATCATCTGTCAAACTCACTAACAGTTTCTTAGTGAAATTTCTTTTTTTTTTTCATTATCGAAAGATTAATGAATTTGAAAATCCAGCTTAGGGACACAAAATTATTTAAGCATCAGACAAAACACCCCACTTTCTAAAGGTCTAAAGCAAAAGTCACAAAGCCAGAATCGCTTCAACAAACAAATCTACTTTATACAACTGTAAATCCAAGGGTACTCATTAAACAGTTTTGTTTGGAGGAGAGAGGCATGTGTAAGTGTCCTGAAGGTCTGTCTAATTACATATTGCCTGTGCATTTGACTGAAATGCTTACCTCATTTGCAATGAATCTCAGATTTCAGCACAGAGGGAAAATCCCTACAGACCTACAGAGAGACCTGCATTAGAAAAGCCTGTGCTTGAAAGATGAAAATGATCTGACTCAGATCTGAGTTAAACATTTATACATACTGAACTTATCACAATTCCATTCATCAATTCCATTCATACTAAAATGTATTTTCTTCATTCAGTGCCACACCTCCAAACACTTTCACTCTCATAAACACTTATACTCACTATGAAAACAGTATATAACAGTATTACAGACTAGGTTACACACAGAAAGTCTGTGTGCAGAAAGTTTTTTACAACTTAATTAAAGTAAATTAATCGATTAATAGGATAAATCTAATTATTAAAAATATATTTAGTGTAAATGAGCCTATATCCAGTGGTAGCCAGTGTTTTCGACAAAACAAGATGTTTTCACACAATTAATGAATTAATTGCATAAATTTATATTTAATTAAATTCTATGAAATGTGAAAAATTAATTACCATTTTGATTTCAGTTTTTTTTTTTTTTACTAGGCAATATTAATAGCCTAAACATCTATTTCAGTCCAGTCTCATGGCAATTCGTACATATTTTACGAGGTGGCTAATTCGTACAACCTCACTTGTACAAATTCATACGGTTTTTGCTAAATCTGAGACATTTTACAAGTTGCCAATTCGTATTAATTTGTACGAATGACCTACAACTAAACCTACTCGTCACTGGGGTTTAGACAAATCGCACAAAAACGAGTAAAGTCGTAAGAATTTGTACGAATTAGCATAAATTTGCCACCTCGTACGAATACATACGAGCTAAATATTTATGAAATGAAATATTTTAGCCTATTAAAATATACATTTAGAAATAAACCTTTATCTTAATTTAATTAGATTAATAAGATGCGACTTTATTTATAAAGCGTAGGCTCATACATCCAATGTAATGATCTGTTGGTTTGTTTACAGCTGAATTAATTTCAGAAATGGCTAAAATATGATGATGATGATGATGATGATGATGATGATGATGATGATGATGATGACGACGACAACAATAACAGCAACATTCATAAGTTAATTATATTAAGAAGAATATACTATAAAACAACAGCCTATCATTTCTATTCATTTCATTTAATTAAAATATTTATTTAACAATTTAGCTCTAGCTAAATCTTCAGCTAAGCTCTGCCTTGAATTAAATTCTTGTTATTTATTTATTAGATTTTTAAAAAATGTTTGTAGCCTACAGACAATATGTCCTGCCCTCATTCCTCTAGATGTACCTGACCACCAAGCACCTGCTTGTTGGTCAAACACACGTCAGTTTGTGGGCTGGTAAGTGGGTTGGAGAGGGAGAAGGTGTTAAGAGCTTAAATGTCACGGCTGGCCCCGTACTCAACAAGAAGACGGCCCCTTGGTCTCACTCTCCCACATACCGTGACGTCTTCTGACAACATGAGCTCCTCCTCACTGCTGAACTTGTCCCACACAATGACATCACAAGACCTTTCTAGCACCGTTCATGACACATTTGAGGGGTACCAGGGGCAAAGGGGCCTCAAGGCCTAACCACAAGATTCAAGCACAACATATAGATACTTTCACCAACTTGTTCGGATAGTTTCAGGTCACATGCTTTACTTCTGCTTTTCAACACAGCTCACCGTCAAAGAGGAACAACATTAATACCATGTCTTTAAAAAGAACTGCATAGGGAACTTAGAAATTCTCTATCTTTATTTTGTGATCTCATGCAAAGGCTACAATATATTTTTCATAATTTTTATAAGGCTAACTAAACACTGGGTTTTAGCTTGGTGTAAAGTAGGTACCCTCTCTAGAAGATTAAAATAAACTTCATGAACTTTAGTTTTGATCTCGCGCTCTCACGCTTTATTTAGGCTACTGAGCTCGAACGCAAACTTTATTATTTGAGAACGAGCAGTGTGTTTGTGGTTCGGTCGTTCACAGTGCTGTCATCACGGAAAAAATAAGTGGAAACGAAAACAACTTAGACATTGCAAAACTGGCCGCATGTTTGAGTGCGAAGGGTTGAGGATGACCCCTGTTGGTCATGCGTTTCAGCACATCTGATTTACGCGCGTCACCTCAGAGCTCGTACGCACGTTACGCACCGGTGCTGCCGCCAGCTGGCTCCTTCAGTGTTAACACGCTGTAAGAAATGTAGCCGTCAACTTTTAATAGAAAGAGTTAAATGTTTATAGAAAGACGCCAAATTTCAATTTACAGATTTATAAAAAAAATAAAAAAATAAAAAAAGTAAGTAGCCTCATTATTTTCATTTTATAAGTCATAAGATACAAAAATAATTTACTGTATTGTATGTATTAGTGTATTCATTTACAATAAAGTTACTCTTTAGATTTTAATAAAGGAAAATATTTAGTCTGGTTTTCAAATATTTAATATTTAAACAATCATAATTGAATTAGGCTAATTCTTTGTATTTTGATAAGATAAATTAATGATTTAATACAATGTATAGGCCTATGATATTATAATCTATACAGTGTAATACATTTTCTATTTATGGGGTCAAGACAGACAAAGAGAGAGAGCTCTTTTTTTAATTATTATATTTATTTATTTTTCTTTACTCTGTGCTACTTTTATTTATTTTTTACTGATATTTCATTTAATATGTTCATATGCTTATTTATTTTATATTCTCACTTTCTCATTGCATTCAAAAATTACATACGCCATACACAATTACATATTTAGCAGTAAAAATATATGGGTTTTTCATGTATGAAAAGCCATTTGAGATGTTCCATGAACAGACCGTCACCATGAATTTTCACATAAATTTCTTCGTGTTTTTATAGATCATCTTCATGTAAAGTTGATAGTTAAATGTAAAAGCTAACTTCAGGAAAATACATTTTACATTTTATGGTGTTTTTACTATTTTTTACAATTTAAATTTTATTAAAAAATGTATTAAAATGCGTGTGTTCATTATCATTTCCTATTTTTAAATTATCTTTTGGGACAGTGGGGAATAAACAATTCAGTAAGGTTGCTTTAAATTTGTCAATTTTTAGATTAGGTAAAACAAACAAAAATGCTACTACTATTTAAAATATTTATTTGGGCCAATAACATGTTCTGGTAGATTTGCCCAGTTGGCTCAACCTATTTCTCATAGAGCCAATGATAACAGACTGTTTCCACAATTGAAAAAAAAAATCTATTTGCAGAATTTTCAATGTGAGCCAATAGAAAAATTTTTCACAGTGCAGTAATTAACTTTTTCCATCCATCCATCCATCTTCTTCCGCTTATCCGGGGCCGGGTCGCGGGTACAGCAGTCTAAGCAGGGACACCCAATCTTCTCTCTCCACAGACACTTCCTCCAGCCCTTCCGGGGGAATACCCATGCGTTCCCAGGCTAGCCGAGAGACATAATCCCTCCAGCGTGTCCTAGGTCTTCCCCGGGCCATCCACCCGGTGGGACATGCCCAAAGCACCTCCCCAGGGAGGCATCCGGAAGGCATTCGGAAGAGATGCCCGAGTTTCCTAAGCTGGCCTCTCTTGATGTGGAGGACCAGAGGATCTACTCTGAGCTCCTCCCGAGTGACCAAACTCCTCACCCTATCTCTAAGGGAGCGCCCAGCCACCATGCGGAGGAAACCCATTTCGTCGCCTGTATCTGGGATCACGTTCTCTCAGTCATGACCCAAAACTCATGGCCATAGATGAGAGTAGGAACGTAGATCGACCAGTAAATCAAGAGCTTTGCTTAGTAGCTCAGCTCCTTCTTCACCATGACAGACACATGAGAGCACATGAAATTTACATCCACCGCATTACTGCAGAAGCTGCCCCGATCCATCTGTCGATCTCTCGCTCCATCCTTCCCTCACTCATGAACAAGACCCCAAGATACTTAAACCCCTCCACCTCAGGCTGGAACTCCCCACCAACCTAAAGGGGGCAGGCCACCCTTTTCCTGCTGAGAACCATGGCCTCAGATTTGGAGGTGCCGATTCTCATCCCAACCACTTCACACTCAGCTGCAAACTGCCCCAGCGCTCGCTGTAGGTCCTGATTTGAAGAAGCCAACAGGAAAACATCATCTGCAAAAAGCAGAGATGAGATCATGTGGTCCCCAAACCGGACCCCCTCCAGCTCCTGACTATGTAATGAACAGGACCGGTGATAAAGGACAGCCCTGCTGGAGTTCAACATGCAACGGGAACAAGTCTGACTTACTGCCGGCAATGCGAACCAAGCTCCTGCTCTGGTCATACAGGGGCTGAACAGCCCTTAGCAAAGGGCCCCGGACCCCATATTCTCAGAGCACCCCCCACAGGATACAACGAAGGACGTGGTTGAATGCCTAGAAATGCCCATAAGTCCACAAAACACATGTGAAGTAGTTAAGCAAACTCCCACAAACCCTCTAGTACCCTAAAGAGGGTATAGAGCTGGTCCAGTGTTCGACAACCAAGACAAAAGCCGCTTTGTTCCTCCTTGATCCGAGGTTCGACCATCGGCCAAATTCTCCTCTCCAGTAACCTGGCATAGACTTTCCCAGGGAGGCTGAGGAGTGTGATCCCCCTATAGTTGGAACACACCATCCGATCCCCCTTCATAAAAAGAAGGACCACCACCCCGATCTGCCAGTCCAGAGGCACTGACCCCAACCTCCACACAACGCCATAGAGGAGTGTCAGCCAAGACAGCCCCACGGCATCCAGAGACTTAGGGTACTCAAGAGGGCTTTTCACACTTAAAATTGTTAACCCAGGGTTATCCTAAACCCTGGATAAACGGAATCCTGGGCTATCTGTAATCATGTTTCACACTGCTTATATTAAACCTGGGGTAAGTGGTTAATCCTGGGTATTCATTAACAGACGTTTCACACTGCACATTCCTAAACCCTGGGTTTACGTTCCTAATTTGCATATTTGTTGTGTTACTGTTCCTGATTGGATGTACGGCAAGGTGCAGGCAAACAATAGTTCGTTGATACCCAGCCTCAGCTAATTTCTCAGTCAGTTCTTTAAACACTCGGTTGTTTCTGACCGTGCCGTCGAATTTGTCTTGTATATTTTTTCTGACCATAAAACAATACAGTCTCCTCATCACTCCATTTCATATGCTTTCCGTCTTTTGACATTTCTTACTTTTGAAGTTCTTGACGTTAACGTTAACTTCTCACCTGCTGTTTACACCAAGCGCTTCTCATGTTAGCGACTTGACGTAATGCTCGCTGATTTCTGATTGGCTGTCTGTTGCTAAGTGGCCAGCAGCAACAAGCAAACACCGCTCCGTTTCACACTGAACAAACTTAGCAAGTGCTAACCCTGCTCCTACTCTTGAAAGGCATTTTGAGGTCATTACACATTATTATTCGTGCAAAATAAGTAATTGTTAATTAACAATTTGATCCTTTATGGTAACAATATTTCAACATAATAGGTACAAAAGTGAACCTACCTTTTAAAAAGGTAGCCCCCCCCCAGTGACAGCTTTTGTATGTTATATATTTATTTCTGAGAGTGAATGATGCTATTGGCATTTGTGGCATTAGATTAAAAAATATAATAATTAATTAAAAAATATATATATAATTTCAGTTTGGTTTGTATATATTTTAGGTTTTATGGCAAAAAAGTTGGGAACTTGCATATATAGTAACTGTTCACAACAAAGTTTACAGAGGAAAACTAAATGTTTTAACATTTACAGATTGTTATACATTGGCTGACATTTCCCTGAGTTTGAGGCATGTGTGTAACTTTCATAATGCTGATATTTTGATGGGCTACAGATTGTCCTACTCCATAAACAGTCCCCTTTATCAGATAATGCATCTGAATGAATACCTGCAGTGAGATCAGCCTGAGAGAAAGAGAGTCAAGACCAACACATGAAACCGAGAACTAAGGCCCCTGCTGTTAGAGGAAAAAGGTATAAATCATGCCTGTAGAGATGGGAAGAGGGTAAATGGATGGTGGGAGGCACAAATAGAAACAAAGTATGCTACAAATTCATTAGTGTTGACAATTAATGTGTCATCTCTGTTTTACACCTGCATTACATTGTTCTTTTGTAAAGGGGGAAGGTGTGACAGGTGTGATGTTGACAATACGTGTTAATAAAGATCCAGTACCTGGCCTATATTCTACTGTGTATTACCCAACATCCACTGCAACACATAGCCCACATAAGCCTGTATCCAGGGCTCACCAAACAGTGGCCTATACAACTCACTGATTAGACTGCTTGTTCTTTGCTGCTGTTTCACACTAATAATAGACTGGTCCTGAAAAATTTATAAGGCTGTCTCTCCCACTTTCTTTGTCGCACACATACAAACACACACTCAGACACACACTTTTGTTGTCTACGCTTCAGTGGGGCATGAAATAAGTGACTAAGCACTGACCTATGCGATTATAGGAGAGAGAGGGAGGGGTTGGGGGTATATCCTATTTTTAAAATGATTGATTTGGACGGGCCCATTTTTCTTTCACAGAGATTAATTTGCCTCCGGGTCCTACTGCTGCAGGCCACCAAAGCTACAAAGCACACTATAAACTCAGGTGAGGGGTTAAAGTGCACTCCGAAAGGCAAATTCGACACAATGTAGAAAAATAATATTAGGAATATGACCTAACCAGCTAAACATGCAAGTAGTGTTATTTAAGGCAGTGCCATTCTTTTAAGTGTACATTGTTTATGCACAGTGTCAGTTATTATAGATTCTGTTCTGTTTTTAACAGAACCTTAGTTGCAATTGATGTTTTCGTGTTTAAAATTGAACTGGAAATTAGGTGCTGGGCGTCCGGCCAGAGGAGAACTGGACCCAACTAAGCCTGGTTC